>PVJH01000602.1:0-285770 GCA_004026705.1 Nesogale talazaci
CAACTGTGACATTAATAAAAAGACAAGAATTATCACCAGAGAAGAGTTGGCCAGTCTGTGAGTTACATGGAAAATGAAGATAAAAAACTTCAGATTTTATTCTACGTATGATATAGAGCCATTATGAGGTTTTATTTTGTTTTCCTTTTAAAGATAAGAAATAAGGACACTCTTTATAATTCTAGGAGCATTCTGGTTTCTTTTTAAATAGAATGTTATTAAATAGGCAAACCAGTCAAAATCAATTTCAGCAATAGAGCGAAAAAATAATAGAACTTCTATTATGGTCACAGAAGTGACACTGACATTATCGGCTTAAGGATTTTTGATAGGATTTTAAATTTGCTAACTGTGTTAAGTGTTGCTAAGAGATTGAGTTATTTACATTTGTCATTAAGAACAAGGTTGATAGCCTTTTAGAGATACATTTTCATGGAGTCAGGAGGATTAAATTTTGATTGGAACAGGTCAAGGGAAAATGAGGAGGAAGAAGGAGGTTGCCAAATGCATGAGACTCTCAACTGAAAAGACAAACAGAGGTTGTAGTATGATCTGATGCATGTGGTAAGGGTATTATTGAAATAGAGATAATTCAAAACTTATGCTAATGAGAATAATGCAGTAGATAGACAATATTTAATGATACTGGAAAAGATATTTGAAGTAATAATTAAGAGTTAATAGACTCACAACAAAATGGATTAAAATATTAGCTACAAAGCTGGGTTCAAACATACTGAAAATGTTAAGAATGACTCATGATTGGACACTATTCCATTTTGTAATGAGTCTCACTATGAGTCAGCCTCAACATAATGACAATTTTCCATAATAATAGGGGGGGTCACCCAGTATATGTTATTAGGCTTAGATAGGAGCACAGACTGTGTTTTGCAAGCAATCAGCAATATCTAATAGGTACAGCTATGGTTGTGGCAAATAATTTTGTATATATATTTATATTTATTCTTGTTGTGCCTGCTTACTCAAAAATTGGAAACAAACTTTCCAGATCAAAATGAAGAAATAATAGTGAACACCAGGAATAAAAAAGAGTGGAGAATATGTCAAATGACTAATTTGGTAAAGCAAGATCACCAGAGAAGTGAAATAGGATTTAGAGCGCACAAAAAAGAATTGTTGTTCTTCTTGAATGGTATCATCATTATGTGAGGGCTTGGACATAGGCCGACAAGAAGACATTTATATTTTTCTAAGATTGTGTTTTTGCCAGATAAGCATACTGTTAAATGGGGTGGATCCAGAATTGGCTACCGGAAGAAAATGATTAAGTTGAATTATTGATCTAAACTGCCAAAGGAAGGAAGTAGAAAGATCAGGAGCATCACGAACAGATAAAGCAGTGCAAGGGTTTATGTTTGGAGAATTTCAATAAAAGTATTCTGCAGGTAAGTATGAATTACAGAGTTATAAAATAAAGTTCTGACTATTGATTAAAACTGGAATTTCATAAATGGCTAACATCAGAAAGAACTAAAAATGACAGGACAGGGAATTATGGAGGAAGAGATTATTGGAGGGGGGATAGAAGAACTTTGAAAGCAGCTGTGCTCCATGGATATGATTATTTAAATCATCACATGTTTTGTCATATTACTTCCAATATTCGAGTCATGCTATTTCATTATCACTCTCACAGGGCAAGTTCTAACCTGTCCTACTGGCTCACTATGAATCTGCATCAACTTGATGGGAGTGCTTTGTGGTTTTTATTCAGCAAACATTAACAACTTTGCTATTTTCCTATTTTCTTTTGTGGTATGTGAATGCAGTGATAATGTTAATCTTTGAAAATCCTTTTTTTTAATTAGAAAAACTCTTTAGCAAATATCTATGGGATATTCCTGTGATTAGTCCATTGAAATTGGCTAAATAATAAAGCTTTCATAGAATGTATTCTGCTGTGAATTTCTCCAGCCTTTACCAAAATGATATGAAATAAATTTACTTTACTAAATATGTAAAAAAAAAATCTGGGAGATACAACAAGAAAGGAGAGCTTCACGTGAATAATTTCTAAAAATTTCATTAAATACAAATCTCAAGAGATATAAGCATAATATAAAAATTCATGCATGAGGATAAGACCCTAATTACTCATCAATATTCTTGGTACTACCTAGTATTCTCTAGTTATGATGTATAAAACTTGGAGCACTACAACAGTAATAAAGGTTTCAAAAATTATAAATGTAATACACTTAAGCTGAAAACCCTGTGAAACATAAGAATGTGATTAATTGCACTGCTATCAGATTTTTAATAAATGTGGCTAATACATTGCTGTCTCACACCAAATTTTGCATCCAACATGTGAACTAATAAAAACGCATATAAATTCAGTTCTTCAAATAAACTACAGTGACAATTTCAGAAATCTAGGAGAAAGTAATATACATTTTGAGAAACACATAGTACATGAGAGAAATGATATAATAAAAACATCAGTTGAGCTACAAGTTGCATGTGAAGTAGAATAAAATATTAGCTTGGAATTTGATGTGCCCTAACTACCAAATTAGATGTAATATTTTATAAAGCTGAGATATATTCTATCTAGAAATGAATCACTATATTTTCCTGCAAGAGAAATAATAGATCACCATCTGACTTCTCGAGAAAGACATAAACAAGATTCTTGATTCTCAGCTTTGACAAATCTGCCAATAAAGCACAGGAAAAAAAAACATGTAAAGCTGGTAGGTTATTAAAGGAAATACTTTTCATGGACAAAAAACTTCCCCCTATCTACATTTAGCACATTTGTTATTCTAGAAAAATCACACCCCAAAGTATAAAAATTGAATTAAGTATTTGGATGAGAGGCTAAAATGAATAAAAGTGTATTATCATAAGACTACCCTGAGAGATGGTGCAAAATAAGCATATCTGGTATATACATGAACCTAAATAAGAAACAAGCAAAAGCAAGAATACATGATCATGAAGTAAAATCCAACTCATAGATAATGTGGCATATAGAACCCTACAAAAATTTTATACTTTCATATTTACATTCCAGTATTTAGAATAGTATGTAGTACTTCTAGTCTTGATAATGAGGACTTAGTGTGGAATTTCATCGGGACATAGAAAGTGCATTGTCATTAAGTCAATTTATACTTATAGGTACTCTATAACGCATGCTAGAACTGCATAAAGAGTTTCCAAAGATGTAATATTTATCGAATAAGATTGCTACATCCTTTTCTTCTGGAGTGGTTGGGGGATTCAGAACTCCAACCTTCATGTTAGAAACCTAGCATTTTACCCACTCTGTCACCAGGGTTCATTCACTGCACTCTGAAGAAGTCAAATGGTTGGACTAGTCTGTAATCCTTAACTATGCACACCTGAAAAGACTGTTTCCCTCTCTCTAATCCTTCCCTGAAGAACTCTGAACTCTCCATTTGTCTATGGAGCTGCTGTTAGATGCCATCAAGTAGCCCCAAGCAAGATGTCCTTCTCCAGGGACTGCTCTCTTTTGACAACATGTCCAAAATATGTAAGATGAAGTGTTGCCATCCTTGCCTCAAAAGAACACTCTTTCATACTTCTTTCAGGACAATTGGTTTGTCTTTATAGCAGGTTACTGTACTTTCAATATACTTCAACAACACCACAAATTTCACCTATTCTTCTTAGACCTTCCTTATTCCACTCACTGTTAAATGTCAAAGCAGCATTTCTGGCATCCTTAAAGACCTCAAATCATGTTCCATTTAAATGAACTTTCAGTTTGGGGAACCAAAAGCAACCTGGAAAGTAAAGATGAAGGCTACATGGTAGATGATGTTTGGGTTTGGTTTCTCAATGAAACTTTCATAAGAGAGCCTTTGCTACCCTTAAGAATGAACAAGTGCTTTGTCATGATGGGAAAGAAAAATTCTCAGCACAATTGTGAAAATTTCTTCCTAATTATCTCCCATGACTACCCTGTGTCTTACAAGATGATTCATTAAAATTAACCCTTAGAAAACCATAATGTTCTGTTTGAACTAACCTGACCCAGCAAATCCCTCCCCCTACTCTCTGGAAGTCACTGTTTTGATTGGATCTCTGGATCATAATGATAAATTAAAACCTCATTCACGGTTACAGTTCATTCCATAAAATCATCTCCATTAGCTTTAATCTTGCTTAAAGGAGGAATTGCTATAAAAGTTCTTTGGTTTACCTGGCCTTTGCCCCACAACTTTGGTATTCATGGAAGGGAAAATTTGCTAGGGAAACCACGATGTTCACTTAAAATTGAAAATGTCAGACTATGTGAGATCCCACTTTCAGTAGCTATTACATCATTGATAATTTTTCAATCTTTACCCATCTGTTTGGGATTTCAGGTGCAGAAGCTTTATTTATGGAGGTTGATCGTTCCCCACTCTCAAGGCATATTTATGATTTTTGACACTTCTTAAAAATATTCAATCCATCTAAAATGTATTATTTTTTGTTGTACAGTATTCCCATGAACTTGTAATGGTTCAATAATATGAGAAGATTTTCTTGAAACTCCAGTGGCACAGTGGTTATTGCACAGTACTTATAAGAGAAATTTCCTCTGGAATTTTGTTAAAAATTTTGTTTGCCTCCAAAAAGCTTTTTTTTCCCCTTATGGCAAAGAAAGTATCCCTTTTATGTGAAGACACCTTAATGAGACTAAAATAAATGAGACTTGTCTCCAGTAATTTATTGATCATAGACAAATATTTTAACATATTTTGTTTATAATAAATTGATATCATCATTTTCAAAATATTTTCTTTTTACTTGAACCTTTGTTATCAGCTCATTTTCCCCCTCCCTCCCTCACCAGCTCTCCCTTCGTCCCAAACCCTTGATAATTTATAAATTATTAATTTTCCATGTCTTACACTGACAAACATTTCCCTTCCCCCACTTTTCTGTTGCCAGTCCTACAGGAAAGGGATTATATGTCAATCATTGTGATTGGTTTCCCCTATCGACACCCACCTCATCCTTAACCTCTTGGTACTGATGCTTTCAGGATTTGTCCTGAAGGATTTATCTGCCCTGGATTCTCTGTGCTTTCAGCTCTTATCTGTACCATTGTATAGGCTGTGGCCTAACTGGATTTGCAAGTTAAAACTGGGGACGTGATAGTGGTGGGGAGGAAGCACTAATGACCTAGCGCAAAGTTGTATGTTTTATCGGTGCTATACTACACTTTAACTGACTCATCTCTTCCTTGTGACCCTTCTGTAAGGGGGTGTCCAATCGTCTATAGATGGGTGTTGTTTCTCCACTATGCACTACCCCTCATTCACATTGATAGGATTTTTTGTTCTGAGTCCTTGAAGCCTGGTACCCAATTCCATCAACACCTTTTGATTGCACAGACTGGTATGCTTCTTCCATGTGAAGTTTGTTAAGAAAATGCTTTGAAAATGATGATGCCACAAATGTATAAATATGCTTGACACAATGAAAGCACATATGTGTTATGATAAGAGCTCTAAGATCTTCTTAAACTAAATGATTTAAAAAATAAAAATAATAAATTATGCACTCATCAACTGAAACCCTAATAATAATACTATTTACCTTTTCCTGTATTTACCATCAGACTCTTTATGGAAAAAGGAAATTTACTAACATATGTATATGCATAAGAAGAAAGGAAATAAGTGTAAGGGGTTTCTAACAAATAAAGTAAAATAATTCTTGGGTGTAGAGCTGCTAAAATTGGATATTTTGGAACATAGGTAAATAATGACATGTAAAGTAATCAAGAAGGCATATGAATAAATAATCCAACAATTGATGTGTTACTTCTGGGCAAAAGTAAATTCACAGTCAGGAAAATATTTCACATTTTAAATTACTTTAAAAAGAAGGGGTTCAGTTTGACATGGCTGTCTATGACCTCTGTGCTGAAAAGGAAACAAATTAAATGATTGGTCTAGGTGTATGGAGAGTCTGGGTATTGCATGTCATTTAATTCAATCTTGTAACCAAATCAAAGTGATCATGTAGCAACCTCTCATTGATCTACAGCTAGGGTTGCCATTAACAACAAAAAGCAACAACAGCATTTTGACTAAAAAAATGATTGATTTGTTTTGATTATATCCAGAGAGGCAGCTTTAATCTCTTTAACAGTTGTTCAGATATAATTCACAGAATTACCTGCCTGCAGTCATATTACTAACATGATAGAACTGTTCTAAAACCTCAACTTTTAAAATATACCAAAGAGACTAACAAAGGTAATTGTTTTGTCAAAAGGTATGCTGAAAAATGTGTTTCACTGGTAGAATGACTATATTTTAAGTCATAACAGTGGAATAGAAATATATTTAAATAACTTTATTGCTAAATATAATATGTGTGCCTTTGGGCAAGATAACAGTATTTTCTGTGCAACATAAGTGTGGTAAATATAACTTTGTTATGGTAAAATAAAAAAGCATTGATTTTAGAGTTTTCACAAAAGTAAGCCTTAGGTTGAAATTTCTGTCCTGCTGCCCTTTCAATCAAGTAAAGTTTGCAAGTGGCATCAGTATGATTCTGGTCTAGATTCTTTGTCAGAAACGAGGGCCTTTGCTTCAACCTCTGCCTCCATATAGAAGATAGATTTAAGAGTCTCAGTTGTCAGATATCTCCAAATAGCCTTTGACTAAAGGAGGACTTTTTGTCAGGAGAGTCCAGTCTCAGGAAAGGGTCAAGTAAAGGGACCGTGAAAAAGAAGACCCTCAATGAGATGGTTTAAACATAGCCATTATAAGGCTGGTACACGACCAGGTAGAGTTTGATTCTGTTATACACCGGGTTCATGTGGGCCAGAAGGCATTCAACAGTTACCAACAGCAACCTTCTCTAAGCCCCAATTACTGGCAAAAGGAACCAAACTCAAGTAGTTTCTGTGATGGACGCAGTTATTATGTGCATGTAACTTCCTGCAAAGGTCCATGAATGAAAAAGTAAGGATAATAATCAGTCATATCAATACATTGTAAGATGGAAGTAATGCATTCTTGACTTAGCATATGCAATACCAAAATGTGTAAGCAAGCAGCACTGCCAAATTTCCAGACATCATATCACCCACTGTCACCTCAATGTCTTTAACTTAGCTTCCTCCTGTAGTTGCATGATTGCTTCCTTATGGAAAAATAGCTAAAGAGAAAAAAGTTTATTTTATTTTATTTATATGGATGCTAGATCTAAGTAACTCTAATAGAAAGCAGATAGTAGGCCCTCCAGTTTGGGTTGAAATAAAAAGCAGGTCCAAGTAAGATTATATATAGATATATGGACAAAGGCAATGGCTTTGTAAGATAATAGAATTTGCAGTGAGAAAAATAATTGCCTTAACTATTTTGTCATGAATTAAAAAGAAATCATAAATATGGAAGCTAAGGATTTCTGGAAGAGCATCATGTGGATGGGCCATCAGGAATATACATGGAAGGTAAAAAATCATCATCATTTGCTAATATCACCACACACACAGACACACACATGTGTCTATAAAAGAGTGGTTCTCAACCGTCCTCATGTCACAATCCTTTCATACAGGTTCTCATGTGGTGGTGAGCCCAAAGCATAAAATTACTTTTGTTCCTAATTCATAACTTTAATTTTACTACTGTTATGAATCATAATGTAAATATCTGCTATGGAGGATATATTTTCATTGAACAAAATTAAAAACATAGTGACTAATCACAAAACAATCTGTAATTATATATTGTGATATATTTATTTCTGATTACAAATAAGTGAAATGTGTTGGAGCATGATGTAGCATGGGTATCGATCTTCACGCCGGGTACTAATATGTGGGTGTATCTGCATGTGGATGGATCTGGCTGGAGACAGGCAGATGAGCAGTGTCTCAGTCCCTAAGATGATAGGAAATATGGTCTTAGGTGACCCCATGTGAAAGAGTCATTCAAACTCCAAAGGGGTTGCCACCTACAGGTTGAGAACTGCTTCTGTAAAAGAGTAGATTGCCACAGAGTAGTTCAGTAAAACATACCTTTGGTAATTGGCATAAATCAGCATCTACTAGCTATCCTGTCCCTAGTCCTGGCAAAATCTGGCAATATCTATATTGTGAAGGATCCAAGCCTAAATGGCATCAGTGACTAGGCTCACCAGCATGGATTCCCATTCACCAAAGTTCACCACAGTATGGATGCTACCACTGAAGACTGTCCATCCTGTGAACTACAGCATCTAAATCCGAGCCTTAGATCTAGTCTTAGCCAGCAATTTAACCCCCATAGCAGGTTTACTAGATTTTATTCCTTTCATCAGGAAGGGACACTAGTTTGTTGGGATTAATACATACTCTAGACATTAGTTTACCTCTTTGAAAGGCTTTAGCAAAGGCCATTATTTTAGTACTTACACATATTTGATTCAATTACATGGGATCACAGATAATGCTATGTTCATGGACTCACAAACAAGGGACAGCAGTGATGTGTATATCACTTGCAAATTATAGTGGGAAGTGGGGGAAAGGAGGTGTTGTTGAACAACCACGTCTCAAGAGAACAAGAGGTGATCCAAAATCAGTGGCAAGGAGGGTGTGAGGGCCTGGTAGGGATAAATCAAGGACAAGGTAAGCAAGAGAAATTACTAAACCCAAAATGAAGACAGAGCATGATAATGGGGCAAGAGGAGAGTAAAGGGAAATAGGAGGCAAAGGGCATTTATAGAGGTCTACATACAGGCAAGTACATAGGTGAATATATTTACATATGATGATGGGAAAATAGATCTACGTGCTAAACCTACCTATTAGTATTAAGGCAGCAGGTGGACATTGGGCCTCCATTCAAGTACGTCTTCAATGCAAGAACACTTTGTTCTATTAAAATAGCATTCAATGATGCTCACCTTCCCAACATGATTACTGAAGACAAATGTAAGCATAAGCAATTGTGGTGAATAAAGCTGATGGTGCCTGGCTATCAAAAGATATAGCATCTGGGATCTTAAAAACTTGAAGGTAAACAAGAAGTCATCTAGCTCAGAATCAACAAAGTTCACATGAAAGAAGCACACAAACTTGTGTGACCACTAAGTGTTGAAGGAATCAGGCATCAGGCATCAAAAAACTAAAATTAGTATCATTTTAAATGAGAGGGAATACAGATTAGGGACCAATAGACTATCTTAAGGTAATGGACATCCCCTTACAGAAGGGTCACAAGGTGGAGACAAACCAGTCAGGGTGCAATATAGCAATGATGAAACATACAACTTTCCTCTAGTTCTTCAGTGCTTCCTCCCTTTCTCTCTCATGATCCCACTTCTACCTCACAAATCCAGGTATACCAGAGGATGTACACTGGTATAGATAGGAACTGGTAATATAGGGAATCCAGGACAAATGATCCCTTTAGGACCAATTATGATAATAGCGATACTGAGAGTGGAGAGGGAAGATGAATTAAAAAGGGGAAATCAATTATATGGTTCTATATATTACCTCTTCCATGGAGTACAGACAATGGGGACATGAGTGAAGAGAGACATCAGACAGTATAAGATATGAAAGAGTAATCATAATTTATTAATAATCAAGGGTTCATGAGGGAGTGGGGAGCAGGAAGAGAGAGGAAAATGAAGAGATGATACCAAGGACTTAAGTAGAAATGAAATGTTTTGAGAATGATGAAGCAATAAATATACAGATATGCTTGACTTGGATGAATGGATGGGGGTGACAGAGTTGTATGATCCCCCAATAAAATGATTAAAACAAGAAGAAAAAAGAAAAAACATGTTAGTTAGTAGTGGCTAATGTAAGAATGTTTGGTGTGGCAGTCATGTTCTTATGTTAATTTTATCATTGAAATGCAGGGGTGGAGTCTGGTCTGTTAATCTGGAGATAGTCATTGAGTAGCCAATGAGGCCTTGGTGTGGGCATGGCTTTCACCTGAGACTCCTGGGAAATCTTGCTGTATTTCCCTCATGAAGATGAGAAGCTATCTTCCCCAGTTGTTTGGGCGTTAGTTTGAGAGATGATTAACCACAGGCAACACAGTATGGCTGTGGCTGGGAGGCTGGAGTAGCCGGTGGAGAGACCACACGGCTTTGCCCTGATGAAGACAGACCTCTGAAGCTGGAGTGGCATGCTGTTTTTGGACCTGAGCCCTGGAAGCGAGGAGCCATGGGGAGATCCCTGTCAGCGCCAGAATTCTGCACCACTGACCTGTGACTTCCTGAGTCGGAAGCAGACTTTATAGACTGACTTCGGGCATATGGGTTAATATTGGACTTATGACTTTGCACTGGACTGGATTGGGATGCCTTCTTAGGGTCACATTTCTTTTGTATATAAACCCTTTCCTTATACCTATATGCGTATCTCTCAATTTTTTCCTCTAGTCTACCCGGACTAACACATTTGTTTAAATGGAGAGAAGAAGAAAGCAACAATGAAGCCCCTCATGAAGATGGATAGACACAGAGATTACAACAATGAAGTCTTAGAAAAGAACTATTGTGAGGATGCTGCAGGACCTGGCAGTGCTTTTTCTGTGGACACAAGGTCACTCGGACTCAATGGCACCTAACAACATCGACAAAATAAGCATAATAGAATGACTTCTTAATGGTGCAGCTAAGCAACTAAATTGTAAAGAATACCTTGTGCAGATAAAAAAAAATGTTTTGAGAATGATGAAGGCAACAAATGTACAAATGTGCTTGACAAGATGGATGCATGTATGGATTGTGATGAGTTGTACCATCCCTCAATAAAATGACTTTTAAAATAAATAAATTAAAGAACAAAATAACAAGCATACATAAAATGAATTTGTCTTAGCTACTTATAAAGATCGAACCAGTGCACTGTGTAGTGCTTATATCCCAAAGAGTTAGAAATTGGCAAATGAAAGAACACATAGCCAGATTGCTCTCAGTGAAATTAAGAAGGTATGGCAGCTTCACACTCCTGAGTTCCTTGTCCTCTAGGTGTAGAAGCCATAATTTTAAGATCAAACTTATGTTAGTAGGCTTATCGAGAGTCAAATTGAACTTATGCCACACTACCACCTGGATAACTTAGCTACTTGGCAAAAATACAAAGGATCAAGAAGAAAAATGACAATTTTAGGCTTCACTTATTCTAATCATCAGGAGACTGTAAAGAGGAATTTATTTGTCACTCCAGTAATATGCTTGTGCATTTCTTTTTTTTTTCTATTTTTTTTTCCACCAGGGGAGAGCACGAACACAGTCTCCCACTACCACAAATGATGCAGTCGAGTTTCCCACATTTGGGAAAATCTCAGGGGTAAGGACACCTGTAGTGCAATGGATAAGCTTGCTCTGGGAAAACCACCTTCATGATTATGGTATCTCCTCTGCCAGGTAAGTACACTTGATCATTTCTTACCACACACTTTCCCATTTTAATGTGTCTATTAGTTTGTCATCCTGTTCTGGCTTGTGTGTTACTGTGATGCTGGAAGCTAGGTCACTGATATTTCAAATGCCATGAGGGTCACCCAAAGGGAAGAGATTTCAGCAGAGCTTCCAGACTAAGCGCAGACAGTAAAGAAAAAAATTGGCTCCCCACTTCAGAGGGAGAAGTCCTCATAAAACATATTCATTGATATTGAAGGCTTAATGAATGGAAGGAGAACATTGTTGGAAATAGAGTCAGAGGATGGTTCCCTCAAGCTTGAGGGTACCGGAAAGGTGGCTGGGGAGGAGCTGATGTCTCAGAGTGGTGTCAATCGTGGTGACTTAAGTGAAGTAAAGACAGTGATCTTCATTTGTTGATGGGGCACAATGTAATGTCTGGAGAAACAACTGCAAAAATTTGCTAATGATCAGAATTTGGAATTTGTGAAGAATAAATTTAGGAAAATTGGAAATTTTCAAAAATTATTTATAACAAACAAGATTAATATCATTCAAACTGGTGAGTTGAATTGGATTGATATTTGCCATTTTGAATCAGAAATCACATGATTTACCACGCTGCAAATTAGAATGGGCGGCACTAATTCTCAAACAGGACACTGCAACATCTAAAGTACAATACTAGCTTTGATGGGATTGTATCTATTTACCATCAAAGAAATCCAATCAATACAACTATTATTTAAAATTATCCACCAGTGGTAGAAAAATTGAAGAACTCTACCAACTGCTTTACTTGTATTTTTTTCAGAGATGCAGTCAAGATGTATTGATAGCTATTGGCTATTGGGATTCAAAAGATGGCAAGAAAGGGACAATGGTTGGAAAATATGAACTGGTGTTAGAAACAAAGCTGGGGATCACATGACAGAATTTTCAAGACCAACAATTGTTCATAACAAATATCTTTTCCACAACATAAATGGTGACATGTAGATATACACACACATATATATGTGTGTGTGTATATTTGTCCACATGGAATGCATAGAAATAAAATTGACAAAATGATGGGAAGTTAAATATTAGTAGCTAAAACTAGGACAAGGGCTTGATAGACCATCAATCACACACGTGTAAGCTTAGGATAAAACTGGAAAAAACATCCCTGAGAGCTAAAATATAATCTTGAGATTATCGCATCTGAATTTTGAGAAAATCTGAAAAATAGATTTGATGTCTTGATTGCTAATGACAGTCTGGTGAGCTGTAGGAGGATATCAAGAACATCATTTATGAAAAAAGCAAAAGGTCATAAAAAAACATAAGAAGGAAAGGTTCAAAGTAGATATCAGAAGAGATCATGAGATTTGAAGTTAATCACAGAGTAGCTAAAATATAATAAAGAAATGATGAAGACAGCTGAAGATAACATTTCAAAGGGAAGCTCAAAAGATAAAGAAAATATTTTAATGGAATGTTCAAAAAATCTAGAATTAGAAAACTAAAATGGAAGAACATGCTCAACATATCTTCAATTGAAAGCAGCCGTGAAAAATTTAAGTCTCAAGTATAAATATTGAAGCATTGTACAGACACAATACTGAATGATGCAGGAATCATCTAAAGGAGATGGAAAAAAATACGCAGAGAGCCTGTACCCAAAATTATGAGTCAACATGCCACTATTTCAGTATATGAGCAAGAACTAATTGGGCTGCAGAAAAAAGTTCAAGTTGCACTAAAAGAATTAGAAAACAAGCCTCTAGGAAATGATGAAGCATGACTTGAAATGTTTTGACAAGCTGAGGAACCAATGGAAGAGATTACAAGTTTCTTTGGAAGAAAACTACTTGGCTGACTAGGTGGAGAGATCCTCATTTGTTTCATTCCAAAGAAAAAATGACACAATGAATGTTCAAACTATAGAGTAATGTCACTAATATAACATGCTAGAATAATTTTGTAGACGTTCTAGCAACTATAGTTGCAGTAGTATATTTAAAGGGACCTAAAAGTAGCTCTGGCCAGATTCAGAATACTTAGAACAAGTGATATCTTTGTTGATGTCAGATGGGTCTTTGCTGAACAGAAAATTCCAGAAAGACGTTTACTTGTGGTTTATTAATTATGTTTATGCATTTATGTCTGTGGATCACAACAAACTTTGGATAACCTTGAGAAGAAAGGGGATTCCAGAACAATTTATTAAGCACTTGAGGTACTTATACATTGATCCTGTGACAGTTGTACAAACAGAACAATGGATTCTACATGGTTTAAAATCACCAAAGGTGTGAGCTAGGTTTGTATCCTCTGACCACCCTCATTTAATGTTTATGTTGAGCACATTATCAAAGAAGCTGCATTATCTGAATAAGAATGTGGCATTAAGATCAAAAAAAGGCTATTAACAACCTGTGATATGCAAATGATACAACCTTGCATGCTGAATGTGAGGAAGACTTGAAGCACTTGATGATGAAAATCAAGGATTGCAGCTTTCCATATGGATTGCAACTCAATGCAAAGAAAGTCCAAAGCCTTAGGACCAATAGGTAACATCATTACAAATGGAGGAAAGGGTCAAGTTGTCAAGGATTTTGTCCTACTTGAATCCAGAGATGATGCCCAAGGAAGCAGCGATCAGGAGAAGAAAAAAAGTCTTGCATTAGGTCACTTGCTGAAAAAAAACCACCTTAGAGTATTAAGAAAACAAACATGTTACTTTGAGGACTAAGGTGTACTGGCCTCAAGCCATGATCTTGTTGAGGGTTAAATTACAGCTCAACTTCATATTTGAGAAGCAAGCTTCCCTATTAGATTTTTTCCAAAAGTTATTGACATAGGACCTTCGTGTAATATAATCACAGTAAATTAATCTCAAACTCAGTTTCCAAATAATTCTTCTACACACAGTGTTACTTAAAGTGTTTCATCATCAATTAGGTCCCTTTTTAAATGATGACTAATAAAGGGCATAAAAGAGATTTGTCATACCAGATGAAACAATATGCAATGGCTCCAAAATCATAATAAAATTCACTGTCATTGAGTCAATGTGCCCTCACAGCCACCCTATAGGGTAGGGTATGAATGCCCCTGTGAGTTTTTGAGATTATAACTCTTACATGAGAAGGAAGCCCCTTTTCTCCTGCAGAGAAACTAGTGGTTTTGAACTGCTGATCTTGCAGTTAGCAGCCCAAGGTATAACCATTACACCTGCAGGATTCTCGATACCTACCATGAAATGCCCCACAAATCACCACAGCATCTGGGTTTTCAATTAACTGCTAGTTTTCTTATTTTCTTCTCAATGTAATGATCATTGACAGAAATAACTGATAAGAAAAACAACATCTGACTTACCACCTTTCACATTTTGTAAATAGTTTAAGTGAAATGCATTCTCAGTGGTATAATTTTCAATTCATCAAAGTAATAAATATCTTTACTTTATTTCATCTCTGGCTTCTATAGTATTTAACGTCAGTTAAAGTGAAGATCTTCAATCACTGTATTAAGACAACAACTCAACCTTTAAGACTAAGTGGTAGTATGGATTGGAAATGCACTATAATTCCTTCTTAGTAATATGTGTCAATAAATTGAAATTACAAAATATAGGATGAAATGAAATTTAACTCAACTTTTTTCACTCTTTTTTTAGTGTTAGGTAATAAAGTCTACTCAAAGAAAGGGTAACTTGAATCAAGGGATACAGAGAGGTTCGTTAGATGGGAAAAGAGAGATGACATCTAATTAAAGAGAACCATATATTGAAATCCAAGGGTCAATAAAGTGTGTGTGTAGATTGCTCTGTGTGAACTGGAGGGGAGTAGTTCATGAAAGGTAATGGGTGCAGAAATGATTCATTAAATTTAATTTGTGTCAAGAATTTTAAATATATAGGATATTTTGCGTTGGTTTTAAAAATGTATAAAATATATGTGATTCCAATTGCCCTTGTTGTTCAATAATGATGTTAACATTGATAATAAGAGAAAACTCAGTTCTCATTTGTTGAAATGGCTAAGTGCCAAAGAAAAGGCTGTTATTTAAATCAGCAATATGTGAAAATTGAAGAAGACCACATAAGATTACAAACTGGAAAATGACTGCACCATTACCAAATTATCAAGTACCAAACTACATAATTTCATAATTTTCACACCATAACAAATCATGGCACAGCCATTTTGACACATTACTTTAACCACTATGGCCAGCATTATGCTCAGGTTGCACCTCAAAAAATGTTACTGCATATCATTAAATGAAAAGCAGTTGGATATTACATTTTCCACCCCGGTTTTATATACACAATGTAGAATAAATGGCTATCTGCTCCTTATGGAGATTAGTTTAAATTAGGCTATCATGTTGAAAGGAGGGACTTGAAAATCTCAAATGGGATCTGACAAAAGAAATTAGAAATATCTGGAAATACCTCTATTGTAAAACATATGTAAAGATGTTGTGATTAATGCCCAAAGAGAGCAATTGATTTAAATGAAGATGTAAAATTAATTGTTGGTCATTTATATTGGTTTCTAACAAATCAAATTAGTTCTCTGCTGTTAAATAATATTGCAGTTTGATATGATCTGCATTCTAAATATAAACCTTATCACACAGAAATAAGGCAAGAATGAGTAAGTTAATTATATAAAACCTTTTTGATCAGACATGGTATTAATAATCATAGAAACTCTGAATGGTCAGGGTAATTTTACATGTATTTACATATCTAATTAGCACTATGTTCACCTCCTCTAATTTGAACTTCTATCTAACTTTGTCAATTACCTGAACTTCCAACCACATTTACCTTAATGAGATTTCAGTGTTGTAACTATGGTCCCTAGATTTTTAACTATCTAATTTTCTTTGATTTGGTGATTTGCAAACTAAGAAAGCTATATGGGGAACTGTACAGCTGGCTGGTCCCAGGAGGATATGAGACAAGATGTACACAATGTACACTGACTGTCTACAACTTAGAGTGTATGAATATTATGGAAGATAAGATTTATTGATGCCGAGGTTTTATTCTTCCACACATTCAACTGAAGATTAGAAGCAACACTTCCAATTATCTGTGGATCACATCTCAAAAGAGGAGGCTGGTTGTCCTCTTCTTGGCATGGTCTCTCAGAACCAACACTGGTCTAGAGCTGAAACAGGACCTCTCTGCTGGGGATGAGACTCACTCCTAAACCTTCCATCTTCATTCGATAGGTATAATGATGAACCTTTGCTACAGCTTCTTTTTTTTTTCAATCATTTTATTAGGGGCTCATACATCATTTTTCACAATATATAAATAAGCATACTCGTCAAGCACCCTCACATGTCCACTTCTATTATTGTTCTCCAATCGTCCACCTTTTTCCCTTTAGCCCCTAGTATCGGCTTATCCATTCCTTCCCCTCTTCTCCTGGTCTCTCCTCCCCTCCAACCCTCAATAGTTTATACATTGTTATTGTTTTGTCATATCGTACACTGCCCGACCTCTCCCCCAACCCACTCCTTCGATGCCCATCCTTCAAATAAGAGCTTGTGTATATATCCTTGCTGTTGGTTCCGTCTCTCTACCTACCTTCCCTCCACTCTTCCAGTATCTCCACTCTAACCATTGGCCCGAAGGGGCCCATCCATCCTGGTTTCCCCATATCTCCAGCTCCCCTCTATGCCAGTGTGACTTCTCCAGTCCATCTGGATTTGCAAGGTAGAGTTGGGACCATGATGGTTGGGGGCTACAGCTTCTTAGTTTCAAGCATATTGTATAAATAAATGAGAAAAAAAACGAAGTAGTTTGGTTAAAATGTATTGCACAAACCAATCACTTGAATTAAAAGGATGTCAGGAGTCCTGGTGGCAGTAGTGGTTAAGTTTTGGACTGTGACGCTGAAACTCACTTATGGGCAGTGGACATTATAGGTCATTAGGAGTCACTATGACTCAATGGCAGTGAGTTTGTTTTGTTTCCAAGTACTTATCAGAGCTGTGATGAGAAGAAAGGGTGGGGGTGATAGACTACAGGCACAAATCCAAACAAATGTCCAATTGAAGGAGAGTTTAAACATGGCAAATGATGGGTTTGAAATGCTGATCTTGAGGTCATGGCATGCTGCTTAATTCAAAGCACAAACAGAACTCCTTAGAGGAGGCAGCACTAGATATTACTAGCTATTGGCCATTTAGACCATTTAGACTTAATTCTGAAGGTACATTCTTCAATTATTTGTATTAGGTTTTCAAGTTTTCATTAATAAATATTTAAGTAAATGAGGATCTTACCTACTACAAAGAGGAAATGCAAGGTTTAAAAGACAAAAAATATGTCCAGTATAGAAAGCATTTTATGAATATGAATGTCAATGTCCTAGCACATAGGAAATATTTTGCATGTTATTTAGTGCTATTATGCAAGTTTCATCATTAATAGTAAGATGAATGATGAATTTTTGTTCTATGAGTAGAGCTAAATAATATTAAGTTGTGAATATTATGTCTATTTTGGAATATGTCTATTTTTTATTAGTTGATTCTACCAAGAAGAAAGAAACATACAAATAAAATTAGGAACAATGAAAAACTTACATCTACTTTCCTATCTAGTCGGGACTACTGACCCAAAGAGATTTTTAGTCTTGAAACTTGAAAGTCAATTCTCTGAAGTCCTTCATCCATGCAGTGTGCTGTGTGCTCTCTTGATTTCCAAGCCACAATTTAATATGGGTCAAGGTTCTGGTGTTTAATGATAAATGACAGAGAGAATGGCCTTTCCAAATGACAATAAATTAATGGGCAAAGACCACAGGTCTGTCTCCTCTGCTTACTAAGCTCTGAATCTAACAAATAGCTCCCTGAATATAGATTAAAATTATTATGGGCAGATTTTCCAGCTCAAAGCAGACTTATGTTTTTAAGTATTCATATGGGCTGTTTTAAGTTTTAGTAACTTTAAATGAGATAGGTAGAATTCCTGAAAAAAGCAATGAATCACTGGAGCTGAACTTTAACATTCATTTAACAACTAATTAGTTGAATTAGAACCACTTTCTAAGAGAGTTAATCAATTCTCTAGCTGTAGCTTCCCCAATGCTTCTTAAATTTGCTGATGTTATCATTACCTTGCAAGGAGACACAGTTTGCATCTTAATAGGACAATTTCTTCTAGAACTCTATTGTACACCAGGAAGGAAAAATAAAAACATTAAAGTTTTTTCTGAAAGAAATGAGGAATTTACCAACACAGATAAATAGAACCTCCTCCCTGGTATACGGACAACAGGAAAGTAGGTGAGGGGAGACATTGGACAGTGTACCAGATGACAGAATAATGATGATTTATGGATTATCAGGGTTTCATGAGGGAGGTGGAATCGGGAAGGGAGGTGAAAATATAAGGAGTTGGTGCCAGGGACTTGGGTCGTGGGAGGGTGTTTTGGGAATGGTGGTGCAGCAGGTGTACTTTGCGTACAATGGATGGATGTATGGATTGTATGGGCCCCCAATGACATGATTTTTTAAAGATTTTTTAATTTAATCATTTTATGGGGCACTCATAGACCGCTTTTCATTATACATAGTTCAACACGTAGTTACATACACTGTGCCAAGCACCCCGACTTGCCTTTCCTCAACATTCTTCCAACATCTGCCTTTCCACTTGGGACCTTGATATGAGCCCCCCTTCCTTCCCCCTCCAACCTTCCCCCCTCCCCCCAGTCCTCATTACTCTGCAATCATTATTGTTTTGTCATATCTTACATAGACCAACATCTCTCCCTGCCCATTCCATCCTCCAGATAGGAGACAGTCTGCAGATCCCCATAGCTGGCTTTTTTCCCCCACCCCACCCTCCCTCCACTCGTCTGGCAACTCTACTCCCACCAGTGACCCTGAGGGGTTCTCCACCCCGAGTTCCCTGCGTTTCCAGCTCCCATCTCTACCAGTGCACCTCCTCCAGTCCAGCTGGAATTGCTGGGCAGAGTTGGGACCATGGGGAGGAACCGTGGTTGGGGGGAGGAAATCTTCAAGAAATAGAGGAAAGTTTTATGCTTCATTGCTACCTCACCGCCCCTTGACTGACCCATCTCCTCCCCATGACTCCCCTGTAAGGGGGTGTCCAGTTGCCCAAAAGTGGGCCTTGGGTCCCCACCCTGCTCACCGTCTCATTCTTACTGATTTAATCCTTGTTCTTTGATCCTAATAACATGATTTTTAAAAAATAAAAATAGGATAAAATAATACATCAAGCAAGCAGTGTAAATTCCTAAAATACTAATGTCTAATTCAATCTTTGTATAAGATTAAAAGTAAATATTTTTCAGCATTGTTCATGTTAATGGCTATGTGCAAGATATAAGGGCCCCTGAAAAATATTTTCTTCACCAATAAACATATTTGACATCAAAATTCTTGAATTTTCCTATAGTTAAGAAATCTAGTGACAAAAGGAGAAGAGAAAACACTTTCAGTGCCTACACAGTGCAAACCATATCAGGTGTGGAAATAAGTGCTTTTGCATAAATTTCATAGTGCTAAACTGTAAGTGCTATAAGCGCTATTATTATCATCAGTCTGTAATAGCTACTTTGAAACTATTCGGAAGATAAGTGAGCAGTCAATTTAGTTGAATTCTAAAGGACACTTAGGATTCAATGTTGGAAAACCATTTTAGAAAATTAGTTATAATTTCTACATCTGAAGGATTCATTTAAATATTTAATTATATTATATAACTATGGCTGCAACTTATACAACAGGTCTTTAGCAAGCTTGACAAGATTTTTTCCCCTCAAATTCTATTTGAAGAGCAGAGGGAGACAAGATGCACACACACACACACACACACACACGTACACTCTCACTCACCCCAAGGAACTCTATTGCATAGTGGGACACGCATTGGGCCGCTAAAGATGAGGTCAGCAGTTCAAACTCTCCAGGTGCTCCTCAGGAGGGAGACAAGTTTTTCTAACCTAATAAAAATGTACAGCCTCAGAAACCAACAGGGGTGTTCCATCCTGCCGTCCTGGATCACCACGAGTTGGGATTGGCGCAAAGGCAGTGATTTTGTTTAGTTTTCCATGTAGAATGGAGTCCCTGGGGACACACGTTATGTTGCCCTTATTTCTTACTTTGTCAGTGAAATTATACCCAGAGACACCTTCCAAAATATCCCAGCTGTTGAACGCCCCATGAATCAGAATCACCTCGAAGGCAATCGGATTACTCAAGAGGTGATCAGCAAGAATTTCAATTAAAGTAAAATAACTTGTTTATAGAAATGTTGACTACAGACTTGGTTCTCCTCAATTAAGCATTATTTTCTTTAATCAGTTTCAGATACCAACCTCTCATAACCAACAACAAAGGTAACCCCTAAACAAACACATGTACGCGCACACACACACACACACACACACACACACACACCCCTGCCCTCGGGTTGATTTTTTGACTTCTAGTGATCCTAAAGGGAACGGTGGACTACCCCACAGGTCTCTGAGACTGTACCTCTTCCCGGCAATAGAAAGTCTTGACTGTCTCCACATATATGAATCACTGAAACACTTGAGAAATCACTAAGTTATGCTGTATCTTTTGAAGCCCATACTAGGATTCTGCCATTGAATATTGGAAATATTTCATACTATTGTGGATTTGAAACTTGAGTGTTTTGTATCCATGTTTTCCTGGTGATCATGCCCTGAGATACAGATGAGAGACCTTCCAACGTTCCTTAGCTGATATTTAGTTGTAGTTCTTCAAAAGTATTTTGCTAAAGGTTTTTTTTTTAACTTAAACAGAGAATTGGTTCTCAAAAAATCTAATGCTATAATACCAGTAAGTTTTCAATTCTTAAAACTTCAAATAGTAATAAGCTAATGAAGTTGAACTCTAGAGTTCTATCATTTAGTAATTAAATGTGGCATAAGTGAGACCAGAATGTAAATATTAGGATATAACATTTTACATTGATAACCTACTGCCTGTCTTTCTCATGAAGTAAGCCAAAAAGAACATGTGATTTCACTTTGAAACATTGGTATCCTCTTTAGACTCATATACTATTATGACTCATTCTTCTCTCTACTTAAAATACTGCAGTTTGATTAAAACTTCAAAATTCCCATCCATTCAGATAATAAACTATCAGGAAATAAATAGGTACATAAATAGGTGAGAAGTGGGAAGGCTATTTTCTGTGTTATGCAGTTAAAGAAATGCAGGCACAATAGAAACCAAGTGTTCATGGGAAGTAGTATTGTCGATTGGAAGTAGTAATAGCATTTATTGTTGCCAGACAACATTAGTTCATCTGTTTTCCAGCATACCATGCAGGAAGCACCAGAGAACCAAACATAGAAACAAACATTTGGACTAAATTCTGTGTATTTCAAATTACACTAGAGGTATTGATTTAGTAAGGTAAGTCAACACAATTCAAATTATCAGTAAGCACTGCGAGAAAAACAAACCAGCAGAACTATACATCATAACTGACTATATATCTATGATAACTGAAAAGTAGCAAAATATTGTCTGATAAAATGAAAAGAAAATTTGAAGAGTAAGGGAAATCTGTTATCATCTGACAGTCTGGTAGAGCAAGCGATCCTGAATCGTATTCATTTCAGGCGTGAGAAAAAGGAAATAGAAATCTTTGGGCATTCTCAAAGTATGTCAAAGATACTATTCTTATGAAACAGAGGGAGAGTATCATAAAAGAAAAAAAGAAATGTGATTGAAAAATGCAGGCCTAGGATTGAAATCCATACTACATAATGATACAGTACCTTGCAGAACAAATAAACAGTAGATATTACATTAATTAGAGAGGCTACCATACAACTATAGTGATTATTATAGTAGGTATTCATTGGAAGCTAGCCACGAGGTCAGCAGTTAGCCATCTATAGCCACTCTGGTAGAGAAAGATTTGGATTTCCACTCCTACAAGATGTAACCGAGAAATCCACCGATGCAGTTTCACTTTGGTTTGCTAGGGGGTAGATAATTAGGAGTATTAGAAAACAACAAGGTGCAAAGGAGAGATATATATATTTTTTTAAATAAGAAAGGAGAGGAGTTGAGCCCCAATGGTGTAGTGGTTGAGTGTGGGGCTGCGTCCCCTGGGCTTGGTGGTTCGAATCCAGCAGCAGCTCTCCAGGGGCAAGGCTGGGTAGCTCCCACAACCACCAGAGGGCAATGATGCCCCCCAAAAAACAAACAAACAAAAAATAAGAAAGGAGAGAAAGACAGGAATGAGAGAGGAGATAGGTGAAGATAGTATTCAAATCCAAAGAAAAGATGAAAAATTAGATTTGACACTGACTGGAAGAAGATATTAAATGAAAATAGTAATTGAAGACAAAAGCAAAATAAGGATACAAAATTGACTATAGAAAACCCAATATGGGCTTAGCCCCGGTGGCGTAGTGCATGGGACTGTGGCCCACTGGGACGGAGGTTCAATCCAGCAGCGGCTTCACAGGAGCAAAGGCTGGGCCTCCTACTCCCACCACCAGAGGGCAGTGATATCAAAAAAAAAAAAAAAAGAAAACCCAATATGTTGACATGTGAAATATGATCACTTCAAAACAAAAAAAAATGGGGGGGGGGAGAAAGACAGTTATACCTCTTCCATATGGAGAGGCAATCAAGATTATTCAAAGATATAATGCCTTGCTTTAAATTTCATAGTAGAAAGGTGAATTTCTTGGTAGCCACAAAGAAAATTATTAAATATTCTCATCAAAATATAGAAAAAAAATTCAATAAATACATTTGATAAGACCCCAAGTAAAGTGAGCAAAAACACTACCATTTTGTCCCCCATAATTCCAGGAGACAATTTAGTAGAGGTTGAACCGACCCTGTGTCTTTCTAGGACAGGGAAGGCACACTGCCTCCTTCTCCCTCAAAGCAACTGATGACTTCACAGTTAGCAGGCGAATGTGCAAAAACTATTCAGCCAGGACTAGAAAATCCAGATACAAAAAGAATGAAGTATAGACAATTAAGAGAAACAAAGAACCCATTAACATGACATCACACACAATCACAAAATGACAGCAATGAATTGATATCTGTTAATAATCACAGTGACTGTAAACAGGTTTAATGCACCTGTCCATTGAATACATGGAGTTACATAATGAATAGAAATAGATGACCCGCAACATGCATAAAGAAATTAAAAAGTAGAAAACAGATATCAAACCATAGTATGAAAAATGTAATAGCAATAAAATAATAGCAATAAAAATTTAGATAAACTAGATTTTAAATAAAAAATCACTCGGACTATATTGTCAAGAGTAAAGTTCAACAAAAGGCAAAATATTTATACTCCATAAGACAGAATTCTACAATACATAAAATAAACCATCATATAATTATGAAGAGATATAGTTCTACAAAAAATGTAAAAAAGTAGAATGACTAGAAAGAAACACGCAATAACATTACAAGATATCTAGAGATCTAAATAATACAATCAACCAACTTAATCTCTCTCACACACACATAACACAGCTAACATCAGCACAGTGCCCGTTCTCCACAACTCACATAGACAGTCTCCAGAAAATTTTGTATTTTCAAACACCGAGGAAGCTTCTATAAATAATATCAAATTATATAAATATTAAATTATGCAAAGCATTCAATAAGACCAAAAAGGTAAACCTAAAAGTCAATATCAGTATGTCAAAATAGAAAAATATTAAAAACGGAAGTGGAAATATCATATTATTTAAAAATAATTGGGTCATAGAATAAATCATAAAATATTAGAATCAAATCAGAATTAAGACACATACTTTAAATTTCTCACACAGCAAAACAAAATGCTGAAAGAAAGTCTAAAATCATAAATGTGGATTCCAACAAAAATTTGACAAAAAGAAAATGAAGAATAAAAAATGTCCACAATCACTTGAAGAAAGGGACTAATAAAAAGCAGAGCAGAAATAAAAGAAATAGAAAAATAAGACAATACGATGAATAAATCAATCTAGATTTGGGTGATTTGAGAGGAAAAATACAATTGATAAATCACTAATGAAAAAGGCAATGAAAAATAAATGGGAAGCACACATAACCAAAAGATGGAAATTGTCACCTTATTACAGACATGGTTGAGCTAAAGAGTATGAAACAGAATATTGGCGGATCCTGCTCACTGCGCCCTGCACGTGGTGTACGAGAAGCGTCCAGGACCTGAGCATCAAGTAGCCAGGGCTCCCAGGTGAGGGACACTAGTCTCCAGGGGCATACGTGTGGGCGGCGATCATTTGGGGGTGACCCTGGTACACACAGCAGCCCCGAGGGATTGCAAGCGCCCTTTCCTCTTCCCCGTCCCCTTTGCAGTGCCCCTCTCGTTGTGAGAGGTGAGTGGAAAGATGGGGTTCAACGACCTCGAATTCATCCAAAGGGAGGCCATGTCTTTGGGAAAGCTTCAGGGGAGACCCCTTCTCGGGTAGATTGGAAGCGCTTACTAGGAACAGCACAGGTTTCCTACGTTTACAAAGCTTACGCCACTCACCTTGCCACCCAATTAAGTGATATCTGTCCTTGGAAACTGACACCCAGCCCATTGAAGTGATCCACACCAACCAGAAAGATGTGGGGAAACCATCCTATCAAAAAGAGGTCTTGATGTCCCAGACTTAAACACCCCAATGCCAGGACCCGATACTGTCCCCCCGGCTTTTCTCTTGTTTGGGGTTCATTGTGGGAATGCCTGTTGGAGACAGGGGGGATCTCAGGCTGGGGTTCTTGTTTTTAGGGTTCTCAGATATGTTGTTTTGTGGGTTTCTGCTAACACCCCTCGATTGTTTGCTCTCCCCACAGCAGTGCCTTCTCCCCTGAGATACCTCTTAGCTCTTCAGTTCAAAGGTGAACCCGGGGTCTAGTCCTTCTCCCACTCCGAAGAGAGCACGTCCCAGGGAGTGTCTGCAGCGGAACGTTACGGTTTCCTCCTGGGGTTTGTTAAGTTTTTTCACCTGGGCGCCACCTTCTCCCAGGAGCCAGGCAAGGGGAGAACCCACGGTCCTGGTCTACAAACTCCCAGGGTGTTCATTGCAGCTGGTGGAAGGGCCGCAGGGCGCACGCTCAGCCTGGAGGGTGCTGAAGTGATTGATCTTTCACCAACCACGTGCATGGAAGCATGAGTGGCATTCCCAGGTGGCTAGGATAAGCCCTCCCAGGGCTGCGGGCCTCAAGGAGACGGCCCACTTTCATGGCTGTTAGTCAGCTGGCAGCTGGCAAGTGATTGAAGTAAGAGACAGGACCTATGGCAGAAAGATGGAGTTCAATGACCTCGAATTCATCCAAAGGGAGGCCACGTCTTTGGGAAAGCTTCAGGGAAGACCCCTTCTCAGGTCGATTGGAAGCTCTTACAAGGAACAGCATAGGTTTCCTACGTTTACAAAGCTTAATCCACTCACCTTGCCTCCTAATAAAGTGATGTCAGTCCGTGGAAGCTGGCACCCAGCCCATTGAAGTGATCCACACCAACCAGAAAGATGTGGGGGAACGCTCCTCTCAAAAAGAGCTCTCCATCTCCCACACTTAAACACCCCAATTTTTCCTTTTTTCTCTCTTGGGCTGGGTTCCTCCTACCCTCCTGCTGCTCTGACCTATTTTGCCTCTTTCCCCTGCCCTCTATCTTCAAGCCTGGCTCTCCCTCCGGCTTAGATGCTTTCTGCTGCTTCTGTAGCAGACCTTAGGCCCGTTTAACAGTTTCTTTGCCAAATCGTGTAGTTTGTTCATGAGTGTCTATTAAGACTAATGTTCTCCTTTATGTAATAGCTGGTCTCATGGACTTTAAACCTTTTAATTTAGCTAATTCTTTGGCTTTAGATGATAGCCACTCTCATTTTTCTTAATTTTACTATCCAAAATCCCTTTCACCTAATTTTCCTTGATATTCTGTTCCCTACAAACTGCACCTCTCTAAATAAATCTGTAAATTAAAAAAGAAACAGAATATTATGGGAAAGCCTACAAGAAATGGACAAATTTCTGGAATCACAATACCAATCTAATGTACATAGGAGGAACTCTAAATAGATCTATACCAAAAGAAATATTAAAGATGTTACTAAAAAGGCAATAATCCGCACTCCCTTACTCGCCCCCCCTCCAACACACACACTTATTCACTCACTCACAAATCCCTGGCCCAGGAAGTTTCTTTGAACTATTCTAACACAAAGTAAAAAAAGTTGACACAATTCTACTTAAAATATTCCAGTATGTGGAAAATATAGGAATGCGCCCTAATTCATTATATTTGCCAGTGTAACATTGCCATCAAAGGCAAAAAATTATGCAAAGGCTCACATGCATACAAGATAGTTACAAACCTATCCTTCTCATGAACGTTGATACAAAGTTTCAGCGACATTCTAGCCAACCTCGGACAACAGCATAAAGCAGTAGATATTGTGCGTGTGCACACACACACACAAACACACCCGTTCATCAAATGTGAGTCAAATGAAATTCCACATAAGATAATTAATTAAGTAATAAAGGAAAAATTTTATATGATCATTTCAAAAGGTAAAGGTCACTGCTCTTTTCTGGTAAAAAAAAATATCAACAAAATAAGAATAGAAGGAACTCCCTCAATACAATTAAGGGGCTATACACAAAACCAACAGCCAACATTATTCCCATCATAAAGAGAATTGAAAGCATTGCCCTACTGAATGAGAATGAGACAAAGTTGTCTGTTTTCATTTCTAGTCAAACTGGCAATTCAAACCAAAGCAATGATTTTAAAAAAATGGACTTTAAAGGACTTTAGCTTTTCTGAAATGGTAGATAAATTACAAGCTCACAAAAGATAATAGAATTAAATTAAATTTCAAGGAGGAACATTGTGGAAAAGCAAGAAAATAACAGGTAGTTTTAACTATGCATTTAAAAAAGGATAAAAAATTAGAGCAAAATAGTGAAAATGCTGAAAAAGGAAAGTATTTTCCTCACTGCAGTCACTGAAATTAAAAAAAAAGACAATCCATTAATATGCAAAAATAGAATAGCACTTTCATGAAAGTAAAATGTATCTTAAGCTACACATAGGACTCACCTGCTACCTTGAAATATTAAATGACAACAATCTTAATAATACCATACTTCAAAAATGAACAAAGCATCCAAACAATTTCATAGTTCATTTACATGAGTATAGTTGGGTTCTTCAATACCAACAAATACAGCAAGACACGATTTTGCTTTTAAAACCTTTGTTAGGGAAGTGTAATTAGATTAGAAGGACTTTCCATTCTGTCAAGATAAGTTTCAAACGCTAATGATAGCGTAAATATATCAACTGAAACTTCAGGCCGATCTCTTCTTGTGGACTTTCCTGGAATGTGAGGTTTCCTTATGTGATGTTTACATAAGTAAATAACCAATTGTCACTGACTTAGCTGCAATTTATGATAACCCTATATGTGTCAGAGCAGAATTATGTTTCATACAATTTTCAATGACTGCTTTTTCAGAATTAAGTCACCAAACATTTCTTGTGAAGAGTCCTGGATAAGGTCAAGTCCCCCAAAAGTTTGATTGTCACTTGTACACCTTAAACATTTCACAACTTAGGGAAGCCCAGCCTTATATAGTTGTTTGGTTACAGGGTTCTAAACCCCCCCTGAAGTCTATAGTAATGTATAAATTATCACTGATTCTCTTGTGACAGTTGATTTTTTTTCTTTTTATCTATGTATTAATTGTGATAAATGTTCTTATACATTTGTCTGTGGAAGAGTTAGCACAGGAACTAGTGCCTTAGAGTGGAGAAGTATTTTAATCATAGCATTTCTATCAAGCTCATGTGATATCAAGTGCAACACACACAAAATTAAATGCATGAATAAAATATTCATTTTATGATTTTCCACCTGATTCATAGCACAGAGGATAAAAGTCAATTGCCCTGAATCTGTTGTCTGTCTGTGCTTGCTGAAGTCTGAACTATCTAAAGATCAAGAAAAAGATTTCTTCTGTTTATGTTAACACGGAAATAACAAACACAGCTGTTCAGTAATCTCTATGGTTCCAGTTGCTTGGAACAGAGGCTCCCTGTTGTTCTTAATCTTCTAGCCCACTTACACAAACTGGTGTAAAAATACAATTATATATTGCTAATAATTATTCATGAACTCTGCAAGTCTAAGATTTAATATTATAAGTTTATCAGCGGGTGCTCGGTTACTGCTGACTTGAACAATGCTCTACACAATCTTACTGTGCCCTCGGGAAGAAAAGCAACAACAAGGAAAAGGAAAATTACCTAAGACACCTGGTGCCATGTTCCCTAGAGCCTGCAACTTTGGAGTTTTCTATTTTCTCTCCTTACCAAGGATCATTCTCTTGACCAAGGACAGACTTACCTGAGAAGGTACCAAGTGACACATTTTCTAAAAGCTCCCTTGTACTTTTTTCAGATCTCGTAGAATGTAGAGTGTAAGGCACCATCATGTGAGATATATATATATATATATATATATATAATTATATGTGTGTATATATATAATATCTATAAACTTGGAGCTTCACAGGGCATAAAAAAGCAAGGACACATGGAAAGAAACTTTAAATAGAACACATAGCAAAAAAAAAAAACATTCCAGTGGAGTTGATTTTGACTCATTGAGACCTTATATAATAGGGTAGAAGCTACCAACTTTTTAACTACTGCAACTTTTTAGCTACTGCAAGCTACCAACTTTTTAACCCACAGAGAGACTGACAGGAGCACACTGCCATATATTTCATATGAGAACAAAGGAACAAGAGGAGAGGGTGAGCCTTTGGTCTTTTGGTTAGCATCCTGTTGTTAAACCATTGCGCAGCCTGGCTCCTTCCCAGATTACAAATCCTAAACCTAAAAGCCTTTGTCATTGAGACAACATTAACTCATAGTGGCCCTGATAGACTGCGCAGAACTGCTGCTTAGTGTTTCAGCCTTCAAATTCTCCTGGAAACAAACAGATGCTTCATTTTCACATGGAGATGCTAGACTACCTATCTTGTAATGAGCTGTCCAATGCTTAATACTTAGTACCCCTTTTATAAAAGAGTAGGGTTTTCTCCTTTTTTCCTTAATAAGAATTCTTTTGTAAAGCACGGGTTGAATTGTGTTCATTTTAGTTAGAATGCAGACAGTAGCAGTCCTCAGGGAAAATTCCCTAGGGGAATATTAACTGTTGTTGAGGCACTATTATTTGTCTTTTGGGCGATCCTTTAGGACTTGTCAAAGATAATGTGACTGTCCAGTGAAAAAGAAAGCTGAAAAATCCTATAGGAAAATATTTTCTTTTAGAAGCAATTCCAAATTCAACACCCTTGAAAATGAGAAATCTGTTGAAAACATCATCAAATTAAGTATCAAAAGAAAGATAAATGAAATTTCATGGTGGCATTACACTTTTGATGTCTAGAGATTAAATGAGGTAGAAGAAACATAAATAAATTGCCTAATTTTTGACTGGTTGATACCTTTTCCCCAGACGATATGCATTGTGAAGTTGTCATTTTGGAGAAATCAATAGTAATGCTTGGCTTGCATGGAAAAGCTTTGCAATTTCACAGACGGAAGATTTCTCAAAGGAATGAGTGTTATACTTTCTTCATCATGCACAGGGAGTGGTGACTCATTTGCTCATCACTGGTGACTCTGCTGCCTCCTCAGGAGCAGGTTTAGCTGTGACTCAGTGACACGGGGGGACAGAACTCCGTACAACTCATTGTACACTTCAGTTTCTCCTGGACTTATTTTGTATGTGAGAAGGACAGGTACTACAGGGTAGGAAAGTTGCATTGAGAACCAACTGCAGTATTTCTTTTCAAGTTTTCTAGTTTTCTTAGCGAGAATGAAACTTGGGAGATGAGAAAATGCTTAATGACTCTATTTTTCAAATGAGTAGAAAAGACATACAAATTGAAGAATTCTTCCAATGGATTCAGTCTGAAATTGACCAACATGCCCATGGAGAAGCACTGGTTGTGGCAAATGAAATGTAGAAGTTAGAAACAAAGAATAACAAACAATAGTTTGAAAATATAATGGTAGAAACAAAATTTGACCTCACATGATAGAATTTTACAAAAGACTTCCTCCATGCATCTCTGTATCATTAATACAAAAGATGATTATACACATAGACTTTTCCAAATACGATACACCAAAATCAAATTGATTATGTATGTGTGAAGAAACTATGGAGAAACATTTGAATATAAGTATCTAATATAAATATCTAAAACCAGGCCATAAATTTCTCATATGTACATAGAGAAAACTTAAGCAAATACACAAGAGCACAAGTAGCACTTTTACTATGCACACCCAAATTTCAAGAATATCTCAAAAACATATGTGCTACATCAAAAATCAGTGACAAGCCCAGATGAACTGTGGGAGGGAATCAAAAACATAATTTCTTGAATAAAGCAAAAGTTCATTAAAAAGACAAGAACAGGAAGAAAAGATACAAGAGGATATCCTAAGAGAATTTGAAATTTGCTTGTAGTAGTAGAGTAGCTAAGACAATGGAAGAAATAATGCAGCCAAAGAAAGGAGCAAAATACTTCAAAGGGCAGCCCAAGAAGGCATATTAAAATATTAGGATAGAATGTGAAAATATAGAGAGTTAGATAATTCAAAAGGAAGAACATGCATGCTTAGTATGTGTTAGGTTGAAAGAACTAAAGTAAGCAAACAAAATATTTAAGTATGCAGAAAGCATAGGAAAAATTAAAGTGAAAAAAATACACAGTGTAGCTATATCAAAAAGGACTATTTGCCTCTCAAATAGTAGCATTTCAAATAGTAGCATTTGGATAAAAATCAATAGTCCTGAAAAAAGAAGTCCAAACTTCACAAAAGGCATTAGCCAGTTTGCCATTTTTCAATACCAATTGACACATTTCACCTAGCTGATATAGTATTGGAAGAACTCACGTCCTTGTGTCAGTAAATTTGGAAATAACTACTTGGTCAACTGTTGGAAGAGCTTGAGATTTCTACCCATTCCAAAGAAAAGTTACCAAATAAAATGCACACATTTTAGAATAATATCATCCATATTAAATGCAGGCAAAATGATGCAGAAGATCAGCCAACAATGTCTTTCTTTTATACTGAACACCATTCAACAACAGTAGCAGCAGTACATTGTCAGGGAGATGCTGGTGGTTCAGTCTAAATTCCAAAGGACCAAATGCCACAAGGGATGCCATGAATGATATAGGGTGGATCTTAAAGTATAGAACCCCAGAAATGTACTTAACAGTGTGGACAACAACAAACTCTATGGTTTTGAGGAGATTAGGAACTCCAGAACATTTCATAAGTTTATGTGGAACAAGTACATGGATTAAGAGAGGTTTGGAAAAAGAATAAGGGTATATTTCTTGGTTTTAATCAGGGAATTGTGCATCAGGGTTGTATGTTCTCACTCTATTTCATCTTTATCTGGCATAAATAATTAAATAAGCTGAATTATATGAAGGTTGTGATGTCAGGATTGAAGGTCTATTAATACGATATGGCCATCACACAACCTTGCTTGTTGAAAGTGAGGAGGACATGAAGCACTTGATGAAAATCAAGGACTGCAGCCTTCAGATGGATTAAAGCTCAACATAAAGAAAGTAAAAATCTTCATAGCTGAACCACTAGGTAATTTATGATCAATGGAGGAAAGTTTGAAATATCCAGGGATTTAATTTACCTCATATCCACAAGCAATGCTCATGAAAGCAGTACTCAAGAGATCAAACAATGCATTACATTAGAAATATCTGATAAATAAGACCTCTTTAAATTTTTGAAAAAAAGCTAGGGTTTATTTTGATGAATGATTTGCGTCCAACCCAAGCCACAGTATTTTCAATTGCCTCATAGGCAGATGGAACTTAGATGTTGAATAAGGAAGACTAAAATAAAATCACTGCGTTTGAATTAACCATGGGTTTTCAAAAGGACCAACACATCTGTCTTGGAATAAGTGCAGCCAGAGTGCTCCTGAGAGGCAAGGAGGGAAAGGCTTTGTCACATTTGCAATGGGCATGTCAGAAGGACAGATCAACCCCCAGAGATGGCTATGATGGCTTGTTAAGTGGAGAGGTGCTCGATGAAATGGATTGACACAGTGGCTGCAACTGTGGCCTCAAATAGAGGGAAACTTGTTGAGGATGGTGTGCTCCTGGCAGCGCTTTGCTCTGTTGTACATAAAAGAGCCCTGAGTCAGATCCACATCAAGGGCACTACCAACAACCACCCCCACAGCAGCATCAACGCCTATCAGAGAATGCAGAACACAGGTTTGTATCACAAAAGTGAGAGCGTTAAAGAGTTTTAATGTTGGAACGCATTTGAAATACAGAACAGGCATGGAATGTCTTGAAAGTTAATAGGGGGAATCATTTGGATTCATTTGTTCCATTGCATGTTTTCCCATACATAAACCATGTTAATCCTTAAAGGACCCTTCTCCTTGGTCATAGGAACCATTGTGGGGCAAGAGGAAATAAAGAGGCAGTTATGTTTTCTGTTATTTACATGAATGTTTAGGGCATAGGGAAATAGCAACAATGAATATAAAACCACTTACTTGTATCATTACAAAGACATAGAAATATCTTGAATGCAATTAAGACTGAGGAATAAGAATTGAAGGATAGTAAGGCCACAGCATATTTCAGTGCATTACACTGAATGTGGTCAGCTCAATATTCTAGAAAAATGCTACCAATGAGACATATATACATATCGAAAAGAGAAGTTTAGGCCAAGAAAATATGGCTCACACAGTTGTAGGAACGGGTTAAGTCCAGTGTCGTCCTCAAATACTTGGCTGGAGGCATTTCCTGATTTGAGTCATGGCCTCAGGCTGTAAAGCCTGGAGATCAGATGCAAGTAGCTGCAAATTGTTCTGTGGAACAGGTGGTGTGGCAGGTTGTGGATAACACTCAGCAAAGGCAGGCAAAACAGCAGGTCAGAGGCACACATCCCAAGAGACCAGAGGCAGCATCTCCACCAGAAGGGAGGGGGGGAAAAGAACCAGTTCTCTGCAGCATCTCTTTTATCAATATGAGAATAGGCCACACCTTCCACAGACATCATGAGATTGTGACCCTTGCCTTAGGGGGAAGAGCTTACTGTAGAATCAGGAGGCATCCTGGCAAAGCCAAAATGACTCGAAGCATCTCTATCACAATTACTAATGTCGGTAAATGCCCCCAGGTGCAAAATACAAGAATAGCATGGGTAGAAAAAAAATGAACTAAGGTTTCATGAATGGATACTATGAAGAGGAGTTCTGTAAGTTGATTGATTAATGGTGTGAAATAGGAAGCTATCAAATCACGAAAGTTTAAAATATTTTATTTGTTACTCCTTGTGTATGTATCATGCACATCATGGGGTCTTGCTGTTGAGAAGATTCCCATTCGGGGACACCCTGTGCACTGCAGCATGGAACGGTCTCATAAAGTTTCTTGGGTGGCATCACCAAATTTTATGTTAGTAGTTCATCATAACCCCTTTATACCACGCATAAATTCATAAAGTATGGAATAATGTAGGGATTATTACTTTGAAATTGGTTGACTTTACACTTAGTTATTCCAAATCTTTTATATCACATCATTATCATTTTTATTTGTGCTTTTTCTTGAAATCACTAAAAAAAGTCCTGCTTCTTTTTTCTTCCTAGTTTGCCTTTTCATTTCAGAGCCCTAAATTGTCAATTGATTATCTTTAGAGCTGTTTGCCCCTATGTTGTGGGTGATGCAGAATTTAGAAGATACACAGGAATATAAACCCTCCATATTTTTGTCCCCCCCCAAATATAGAAGACATATGAACTAAATAAAGCCTGTCTTTGGTTTTATAATTTTTTTTTTACCCAACATTCAAGAGATAATTATTTCAGTTCAATCCCTGTCTGGACTCTAAGCCAGGAGTCAGCTAACTTGAGATGGAAGAGTCAATCTTTTCCTTGACAATAATTAAAAATTCAAGAGTCATAAGTATATTTTTATTAACAGAATTTAATCACCATGATCTGAATAGCAGTCTTTACATTTCTTCCATTTTACTTCTGAGCCACACGTTCACAGTGAAAGAGTTGACAGTGGCTGAGAGTCGCAGTTTGCAGACCCTCCCTCCCTGCAGGAGGAACATACTCATGCCTAGGATTAGTATGCCTTTACCCCTATGAAACAAGAGTTCAGGGTCTGAGTTCAGATTGTGAATCTATAAATAGTTCAAGAGAAGCATTGGAGATATGTATGAGGCTTAGGAAGAAGATATGTTACAAATGTGTGCATTTAAGAATACCAGGTATTTTGAGACTTTTATCAATGAAAACTCAACTATTATAAGGAACTGGCTCAACAGACATTGATTTGGTTTTCTCTCTTTTTATAAATCCTTTTGAGGAACATTGTCAAGGAAACTCTTCTCAGAAAGTACTATTTGAGCGGAAACCCACAGGCTAATAGTCAAAAACAAAACACAACAACATCTAATGTAGAAATACGCAGACAGACAAGGCAGTAAGCAGAAGTCCAAGGTTAAATTGATACTGGAGTTTAAAAGGAAAGAAAGGGGAGACTGGTTTGGAGAGCAATCTGTTGATGGTCTGTATGCATGAGACCGAGTTAATGAGGAGACACAAAAGTAATCCTATCAGATTCTGTAGGCAGAACTTTTATGCTTGAACTTTATTCCAGAGAGAATTGGAAATGATAAAAATGGTTTATAAGCAGGAATCACTACTCTGTACTTAAAATGTGCTTGCTCAATGGAGAGTGTGGATGGCAAGAAGAGTACAGAAAAGTATAAATACATAAAAGTATTTACATATACATAAAAGTATAAATGCTGGTTCTGCCTATTGAAACAATGCAAACGGAAAGTATCTCTGTGGTAGACTAGGTCAGCAACAATACAGAAGGTGAGTATTCTTGATGGAAAAATTGGAATGTGTGAAATGTGAGAGAGTATAATAGCTAAAAATAAGGGACTTGGAATCAGACTGGATGGGTTTAAAATCTCATTCTAAACCTTACTAAAATGACTTAGACAAATCCCCTGCTTTTATAAACATGCCTATATTTGTTAATCCCTAGCAAAGGTATAATAATAACCGTTGGCTCCTTTAATAAATATCAATAAAATATTCCACATCAAGCACTTAGAACAGAGTCTGAAAAGTACAAATCAGTCAATATGGTACTTTTAATCATTTGGAAATACATTCATTTGATTAACCTAAATAAGTTAGCATTAAATACTAATTAATTAAATAAGATGAACATATATAAGTAGTACGTTATTTTAAAATGTTATATGTAGTGGTTTTTTTTTTGGGGGGGCATCACTGCTCTCCAGTGGTGGGAGTAGGAGGTCCAGCCCCACTGCTGGAATTGAACCTCCGTCCCAGTGGGCCGCAGTCCCGCGCACAACCACTATGCCACCGGGGCTCAGCCCTATATGCAGTGTTTTAATCCTACTATGCAAAAATAAATTTAAAATACTTTGCCTACTTACTACACTATAATACATCTAACATTACTTGGGATAACGATGATGCGGTGTGATCCCAGGAAGATTTAAACGTCGATACTTTCCATAGTGTCTCTAAGGCTGAGCTAAAGCCACCTAACAACAACAGAAGCAAAGATAGAATTAGTGATTTTAGGGTAGTACTATGAATTCTTCAGTAAGTACAAACTAAGAAGTATAAGGAGCACATAATGATTTGAAAGTTATTAATATGGCCTTTCTACCCATGTATATGCCACGCTCATATATTGATTGGATGGGACCATGCAAAAAAGATACAGAGGATCTTAACTTGGGGGTTTGTTGCTTTTGTCATTCGTTGGGGTATCATAAGACCATCTTCCTTGCAGAAACAGAGATGTCTGGGAGCACCAACGAGGAAGAGCCACCAACAGAGCAGATGTGATATCACTGCCTGAGGTGACAGAAGCAGCCCCTGTCTTATGGCAACCTGCTACTTTCTCTAACACATTGCTATAATTATTTATATTGTCTGTGATTTTTGAGCAGCCCTTGCAGTTTACTACTGAACCCAAGATAGAAGTAGACACAGAAGGAGATTGGCCTGAGAGGAACAGGCTATGTCAAAGTAGAGTAAATGAAGGATAGAGGATGGAGGTGTGCCTGCTAACTGTGTTGTGGCAATCGGCAGCCTCAGGTTGGTGTGGAGTTGGATTACACTTCTTCCTACCGAAGCGGAAGGAGGTCAGACGTGGGCCCCACATCATTTACTCAGGATGGAACAGAGGAACAGACAACTGGTATAATGAGAAACTATATGTCATATAATTGAAAGCCCAGAGAGCTATGAATTGAAGCACAGGAAACTTACCAATAGATGATAACAGACATCTTCAGAATAGGGAGACTATAGAAGTATTCTGATTAAAAATGTTAAGGAATCTAAATAAGAAATACAAAAATACAATACAATGCAAAAATGTATCCATACCTCTAATTTCTTGATGAAACCAGAGTATCCAACTAAAAGGAAATATCAATTACATATAAAGAAATGAAAGATAACCCTGCAGTAAGTAGCGCAGTGTGAAACCCACCATGCCAACAGGGTTCTGCTTCCGCAGTTAAGATCTCCTCATTCCCTGTGATGTGATCTAATACTCGCAAAACAGGATCTGCTGCATGCAACCAATCAGCTGTGAGAAGATGCAGTTGCAACATAATATCCTTATTGAGGTCACGGTACTGATGTCATCAGTTGAAATCAAGTTTTCCTTTGCTTCCAATATAAGTTGACCCCACAGGAACATTTGCTTGCTTTGCTTGAGTCTGGATTCTGCATCTGGCTCACTGCTGCCTGGGTCTTTGGACTTGAGCCAACTGCCCACTTTCTAGCTTCCCTTCTGATCCGGGGCGTTGTCAGCATCTGACCAGCTAACCTGGGCTTCCAGCCATCATGTGCTCTTCCTGCTCACTTTAAGTTCATCAGTCTTAGCAGTTACTGGATTCAGGAGAAGCCTCTCACCTAACATCTGACCCACAGACTTGGGACCTACCTGGACTTGGAATGACCTACTTTGATAACTTAGTGCTGTTTCCTTGACAAAAATAGCAAATACCTTCTACTAGGTAGAATAACAGTTTAGAAGAACACAGTTTTGAAATGCTCTCTAAAGGAACTTAGATTATTTGGAAAAGTACATTGGAAACATCAAGGCTAAAATCACTATGAAATCTATAGATCTATTTTAATATCTATATTTAATCTAAATCTAATTCTATTTCTAGATATATGATTTTGAGGGCAAGCAATTAAAATCCTGGCACTGCCATGATGCAAAATTAAAAATACTGATTCTTTGGGCTGAGCCCTGGTGGCATAGTGATTGTGTGCAGGAATGCGGCCCACAGGCTTGGCGGTTCAAATGCAGCAGCAGCTCTCCAGAGCATGTTTGGGTAGATCCCACGACCACCAGAGGGCAGTGATGCCCCCCCAAAATACTCAGTCTTCAAAAATCAATCAAGCCAAGACTTTAAAGTAAACCCATAGAAAAAAACAGCATTATTTTCTTTAGAAGCAGGCAAAGTAAGATGCAGATGCAGACTCAGAAATCGGACTATAGAAACTGGCCTTTAGAGGACATACATGTTGTGCTTTGTAAAGATATAAGCATGTTAGGAAAATTTTCAAATACAAGTGGGAAAATATTTAAAGACACAACTGAAGATATCATAGTGATGCCTCCTCAAAGAAAGAATATTAATAGAACTATAAAAGCAATAAAATTATCCATATGCAGCTGAAATTGAAAATAACAAAATGAAATTCAACAGTTTATTTAAATTGGAAGAAATTAAACTCTCATCAATTATGATGAATGAATTTGAAGAACAAATAGATAAAATATTGAAGAAAAGTTGTCATAACTTCTGATCATTGTTGAATTTTTTCTTTCATATCAAGCTAATTGCAAAAAAAGACATAGATGGAAATGTGAAACAGAATGCATCTGATAATATTAGGCCAAGGAGAAAAGTGAAACCAAGGCTGGACATGAATAAGCAAATAATATTTCAATAATTGATCTACAAGAAAAGATGAATCCAAAACACAGAAATTCCACAGTCCTGTTGTCTTCCTCCAGATGTTTTATATATATGTACATATATGCAATATTTTAAAATTTGTAGCATATTCAAATTACATGAGATGACATCTGACCATTGTAGCTTCTAATAACTGCATTTCTCCTAAGAAAGATTTGTTCATTCTTCCAACAATTCATGGTATAGTCAGTATTCTCAACCAAAACCATAATTCAAAGACAGTGATTCTCTTTTGGTCTTTCTTATTAATGGTCCTGCTTTTGAATACATACCAAAAATGTGTCATTTGTGTCAGATGTGCCTTATTTCTGAAAGTGACATCTTTTTCTTTAAATACAATTAAGAGATCTTATGCAGAAATGTTTTTAATGTCAGCCATCTTTTGATTTATTGACTCTGGCTTCCATGAATGTTGATTATAGATACAAATGAAATGAAATTCTTGACAATGGCAGAATTTGCCATCATAATTTTGCTTCTTGGTTCACTTGTGAGGATTCTTCTTTTCTTTAACTTAGGGTACACTCTATATTGAATTCACCATCTTTATTTGACATGAGTAAGTGCTTTAAATTTTCTTTGCATTCTCCAAGTAAGGTTGTGTCATCTGTATATTTCTAACTCTAAGACTTTGTTCTTCTTAATGTAGTATGGCTAAAGGATACAACCAGGGATGGGATTCAAATAGTTAATCAACTGGTTTGCTGCCTGTGATAAGTAGGTTTATTGTACCAATATGGCCAATGAACATATGTGGGATTAAGTGAAGTGCAGAGAGATAAAAGATTTGGTGAGCCTCACCTTTCTTGTCTTTTGCACTTTGATGATAAGACCAGTGTAGGACTGTAGTAGCTTGTTCTCTACCTCAACTTTCAAGACACACTACCTGTGGGGCACCTAATGCATGGACTGTATCACTGAAGTTTTCTTCAAGACCTGCTTCACCACACTACTGAAATATATAATCTTGAGCTGGAGACTGTGGGACTCTGTCATTTGACAGACTGTTGGTGACCTGTACTGCTGTTTGCTGCCTGTGGATGATGTCCTGAATTGCTCTTCAGAGGACTACCTGGAGGCCCTCAAGACTTGAAGGACTGCTAGTAATATTAGCTGTCTCATGGGAGTGAATTGAATTGAGCCATGTGTATGTTGCTTTATAGATTAATTAACTTTTTATTTGTTATGCTGTATATTTACTTATTAGAGTCTTGGTTCTGTATCTCTAGAGAACCATGCCTAGCATAATTTGTACCAAGAGCACTTTTAGAGAAATAAAATCATAAATATGGGCTTCTTAAATTGGCCCTCCAAGCTGATTAAGCTTAGCAGCACTGATAATGTTATTTCTATACCTAAAGGCATGGATAAGTCTGCTACTCTTAGTAATCCAAGGTGTGATTTAGCAAAGCTAATATCTACAGTATCACCACCAATAGATCAAGTGCTGGTTAAAGGTGAGGCTTTAGGAGATTGAATGTTTGATATTTTATAGCAGATTTGTCATGATGACAAATATAGGGATGCTGGTTGGCTGGTTCTCCTTACAATGGAAAGTGTTATTAAGGAGAGGGATGGTCTCAGGGCCTCAGAAGCACACCTCAAATGCCAAATAACAGATCTAAAGGCTTCCGCCTGTGCTAAAGAGGAGAGCCTTCCCTCCTCTAGTGATAGACCTGACAATGCTGCGAACCGGGTCCAGAGTCTCATCATGTGAGTGGCTGCATTACAACATTACCTGAATGGAAGATGTAGATCAGTGTCTGATAACAAAGTGAGGGCATCAATAGGAAAAAAAAGTTGAGACCCTGAAACATGGGACGGAAACAAATGGACTGATGATCCAGAAGAGAAAGGCATTGAACCCCTAGAAATGATTGAGTTTGCCCGAGTCAATAGATTAAGCTTAAATGCCAGGTGGGCTGCACCTGTAGCTTTGCCTGCATGAGATGCCTTCCAAGATATTGCTGGGAGCACCCAGGAAACACCCTCATCACCCATTATTTTCTCTAGACTTGCAACTAACATTAAGGCTCAGAACGTTCCTAAAGGTGATGTTGAGATGATTCCACAAGAAGAAGCATGCTATACACATAAAGATCTGCTCCAGTTTTGTAACACCTACGAGCAGAAGCCTAGGGAATATCCCTGGGAATGGTTACTTAGGGTGTGGGATGCTGGTGCAAGAAATGTATTATTAGACCAGTCTGGGTTTCTGGATATGGGATACCTAAGCATGGATTCTTCTTTCAATGTCTCAGTGGAAGAGGCTAAGAGAGGATCTAAGTCCTTATCTCGTTGGGGTTTCCAGATGGCCTAGATCAGACCAACTTGAGGTATCTGACCTATCTGGGTACACAGTAAAAGAAGGGATCCAAAAGCTTAATGAAATTGATATGTTGGAATGGACCTATTAAGATATTTTCATATACCCCAAAAGGTGGTGTCCTGAGGATACACCCTTCACCACAACCATAAGGAACAAATTTGTGAAGTCGGCCCCAGTGTCTCTGATGGCTCCTGTAATTGCTCTTTGATGTGCACCAGGATTAAAAGTGGGAACTTCTCTAAATGAACTTTGACATTTGCCCACAATGGGTTAATTGGGCACCATGGTGGTAGAGGGCAGGGGTCAGCACTGAATACACAGAGGTTATAAGAGATTGCAAGGTTTCCATAACAATCAAAACAACCTGTCTCATGTGGACTCATGGCATTGGCTACTCAGTCACGGTGTCTCTTGGTGTGAAATGCATGAGAAATCTACGAAATATGTACAGGGTCTGTACAGGTGGGAGAATGCTAGATCAGATGAATAGCAGAATAGGCAGTGATGATCACTCATTTTATCCCCAGACCTGAAACAGTTTGCACACCCACAACCCCTTGAATGAGGGGAAGACCAGGCCTCTTTGAAGGACCCTGCTACATCACCGAATGTTTATCCTACTAGTCCTTCTTCTAGCCTTTCCCAAAGGGACCTGCGGTCTTTCACAAGAGTGACTGTTCATTGGAGGAAAGGAAATAATCAAACTTTTCAAGGATTCCTGGATACTGACTCTGAACTGACACTAATTCCAGGAGACCCAAAGTGTTTTTAAGGCTTTCCATTCAGAGTGGGGACTTGCGGAGGTCAAATTATCCATGGAGTTTTAGCTTTAGGTATGCCTCACTAGAGGTCCAGTGGGCCCCGAACACATCCTGTGATTATTTCCCCAGTTCAAGAATGCCTCATTGGAATTGAAATACTTAGTAACTGAAAGAATCCCCATATTGGACCTTGAAATATGGCATAAGGTCTATTATGGTAGAAAGGGCAAGTGGGCACCATTAGAACTGCCATAGACTAGGAAAATAATAAGCCCAATGTAATACCACATTCCTCGAGGGACTGCAGAGATCAGTGCCATCATCAAGGTCTTGAAAGATGCAGGGGTGGTGTTTTCTACCTCATCCCCATTCAACTCACCTATTTGGCCTGTAAAGAAAAGAGATGGATCCTGGAGAATGACAGTGGATTGTCATAAACTTAACCAGGTGATGACTCTAATTACAGCTGCCATTCATTGCTTGAGCAGATGAATACTTCCCCTGGTACTTCAATTTGGAGGCTGGCACGTCCTGCCTTTAGTTTAGATGCTGGGCCCTTGACCGCGACTCCACCTCTTAGATCTACAGTAAAATGAAATTATGTATGTGGATGAAGGTAAACAGAAGAATTCAAAAATGTTTCATAAAAACCATTCAAAGTAAAATAAATTAGAAAAAAACTAGCACAGTTATTCAGAAATGGCAGCTTGTAGAGATCCCAGAAATGAAAAGTTTGATATTTTGTTGGGTTTTGCTAGTGGAAGGCCTATGTAATGGAAAGTGCTAGGGGGAGACAATAAGGAATATCATACAGCTTTCTATATTGATCTAAAGGAAACTGCAATTTTCTCAAGAGATACTAGTCATAGAATTCTAGCAGACATAAAGTACAGAAAATCCTTTTACAACTACTTTTATAGTAGCCTAAATTGATTTAATAGAGCACTGTCAAATCAATTCATTCTCTTAACTCTAAGGCTGCGTCACCTTAATTTGAATTGTTGGTGAATGTGGCCATCTGGCAAAGACAGCACCACGTCGTAGTTGATACATTATCCGTAAGACCTGCCACTCGAAGACGGAAAGTGGAAATCTAAAAGAAACTTAAGTGGTTCCTGCATAATTGGACACCATTGAATGATGATTCTGTATTTGCAGGGACACTAAATGCATGTATTTCTATCAAGAAAAATGCTTATCAGCCTCAGTTCTGTCACAAAGGGCTTAAAATATATGAATTGCAGCTCATATATCAATGACTAACACTGAATATACTATTCCAATCATTAGTTTAGTATGTATGAAGTAATCTCTAGCATGAGGCATATAGCTTTTATCCACCTTGACTTGAAATATCCTTTTGGGTTCAATAATTGGTACCTGGTATATGAGGAAGGCCACATGTTCAGCAGATATACAAAAATATATGGTTACTAGACAATTATACTGGCGAGCATACACGATATAGACTATCCTTTGCTAAGAACTTTGCATGTGTTATCTCAGATAGCATCATGAATCACTTTTTTTCTCCCCTGAGAGGTGGTATATAAGACATATGGATAACTATTGCAAGCCTTGGGGATACAGTTGGCGCTGTGGTTGTTTCAACTGTCTTTGTTGTCAATGATTTCATAATATACCTCCCATAATTCATTATAGTATAGTCATGGGTCATAGTGTAATAGACCATATATTCTCATCTACCTGTACATCATCAGATAGATAGATGGTAGGTACTATTGTGTTTCTGTTAGGAAAGGTGGGGCAAGATAGCAAAATGAATGGCATCCACAGGCTGTTGTCACACTGAAAATTGACAAATAGACAAGGATAGACTCAGATCTCAGGACCATAGCGGGCACTTGAGGTACAGGGAAATCGGAGTAAGTTCAGAAGCACGGATATCTTATCTGCTAATTTCAGAGCACTTCCCACAGGCATTTTGTGATCAGCCTGGGTAGCACACTGATCCTGCAGCATCGAGCAGAAGCATTCTAAATAAGTTCTCAACCTTTTCTCTTTCACTCATTTGCTGCCACAGAGGAGACGTCAACTCATAAAGACTCTATAAAACAGGGTAAATGTGAGCCTCGGTGCAGGGAAAGACATCCCTGAGGAGGGAAAGACATCCAGAGTCCCACACCATCCCCACAATTTGTCCCTGTGGGTATTCAAGATGGTAATTCTTAATGGGAGTAGAAAGCTCCACCTTTCTCACGTGGATCCACTGTGGCTTGAACCACTTATCTGGCTGTTAGCGACCCCTTGAGTAAGAAGCAACATCCTACTTCTGTGAAGATTTGAAGTCTCAGACATTCATAGGGGCAGTTCTACCTTGTGCTACAGAAAAGCTATGAGTTGGCAGCAAGGCGAAGGCACGGCTCATGAGAACTTTATCTTAAAGTGTTATAAGTTGGTTGCAGGGTTTCTCCTGCAGTGCAGTTAGAGGAAAGGGAAGAGAGTTCTTGGAGCTGTATGGGAGTACTTGAATCTGGCGGTGGCTCAAGACTGCAGGGCCTTAGGACTAGTGGGAACAGCAAGGGCATCACAGTGAGAGGGAAAATGCAGAATAACAGGGACAAAGTAAATGGAGCCCAAGTGCAGGGCTGCTCATGAGGGGAAGACTTACAGAGTCTACACCATCCCCACAGGAAAACGAAACCATGCATTTTCCTTGAAACATTACAAGTACATGTTGAATTTCAGAGACTTAATATACAGAACTCAACAAAGAAACAAAACCGTAGGGATAACAGCTTTAACTACTTTTTTCTAAGAAGAGGAACCAAGTTGACTTCTCTTAGATCCCAACTAAGGTAGTCTGCTGTATCTTTCTTCCATGAAGTTGCTGGCGAATGAGCCTGAGGTCTCACTTGACACCCTAACAGAATGACGTCCTTTCGATAGAAGTGAATCAAACCTCTGGAACTAAGCAAGGAGGCACAATCAAAAAGAAAGTACCAAGAGGAAATTTCAGTTAAAGGAGTCAGGAGAGGCAAAGGATTGATCATGATCAGATTATGCTTCTACACTTGTTTAAAATGGAGTGGGGAAGGGCAGCAAAAGCAAATAAATGAAATTCAGAAAATGAATGGAAGAGAAAATTGAGAACATTAACAAAGTAATTGAAAAGAGAGAGAAAGGATTACTAGAGCTGAGGAAACATCTGAATTAGAAAAGCCAAAGTAACAGAAAATATCAAGAATCAAGATTGTGCTGCCTAAATTAGCATTCTTTAATTTACTTCTCTGGGTTCTAATATGCATTGCAAAGGCAACACAGAATCTACAATAAAAAATCATGATGAAAGAGCTTGTTGAGGAAGTGAAAGGCTCAGAATAATAGTTTATCAGGTCATGTTACAAAACTATTTCAGGTTTGCTAATAGTGTCCAAATGGGGTATCCCACTCAGCTGGATGCCTCAACACGAAGGCATTTAGCTCAAGCTTTGTAGATCAGCCAACCCAGGTCCCAGAATTAAATACCTACAGGTATCCTGCTCAAATAAACCTTATGGTTCAAAGCTCCACTTCCCTGAACCAGCAAGCCCAGGTCCCCCAATTAAGTGCCCAGGGATACCCTACTCCCAAAGTCAGCCTCCTGCACAAAAGTACTCAGTTTTAATTGTTCCAGAGGGTAGGAAGTCCACCACTTTGTTTAATTGCTGACTCCTAGTTCTGTTGCTAGTCCTCTGATGGTGTTGCTGTTTTCTGGATCCAGGAAGTTCAGGGCAAAGGCATCTCTGATTCAGAGGACATGCTTCACTCCTGGCTTCACTCCATGCTTCACTCCTGGTAATAAGGTCTCTCATCCTACTTTTCGGAGAGCTTGCTTTATTTACAGCAGGATCATTCCAGGGCCTTCGGTTCAGAATTACTCACCTGTCAATATTATCACGATGTTGCTCTGCTTTCTTACCAGACCCTTGCAGGGAAAGCTTTAGGGGTGGGAGTTGAAGACTTCAGCTACAAAAGCCACATAAAATAATTGAATGCTTCTGCAAAGATAAAAGACAGAACCAAGAAAAATGAACAAATTCATCCCCCAAAACTGTGTGATTTAATTAAGGTACTGAACACTGGAGTTATTGGACACCTCGAACTCAAAGATATAAAAAAGTACCAATAAATAGACTTTCAATAAAAATGTGTTATCAGAGCTGAAAAGAGCATTACATGATGATAAAAGGGCCAAACTAGAAGACATAGCAAGCATAAAAATATATGAAACTATAAACAGTGAATACATAAAATAAATGTTGATCCATGTGAAAGAAATAGATGACTTCCCAATAATATGAAAGAGCATGTCACTTTAAAATTTAGGCACAAAGCTATAAAATGATCAATAAGCACACTGAAAACAAACTGCAAACAATTGAGCCTAACAGAAATACACAGATTCCTCTACCCAGTACAAAATTATGCATATTCTTTCCTAGAATACAGGAACTGTTTTCCAGAATAGACAATATGTTGTTATTGTTGTTAAGTGATATGTAGTCACTTCTAATTCATTGTGACTATGTGTACAAAAGCAATCAAAATGGCTCTCTGCTCCTGTGACATCCTCGTGATTATTGTTAATGCTTGTTCACTAACTATATGCTAGGGGAAGAATTCTAAAGATCGAAATACTAAAGAACATTTATTTTTACCATAAAACTATGAAGCCAGAAATCAATAGCAGGACACGTTCGCAAAGATGAACATAGACTGCTTATAAATGATTAGATCATAGTTCAAGTCAAATATGAAATTTTAAAAATTTCTGCAATCAAATGAAAACTAAAGCATAGCATGCCAACATAGTTAGCACAGCAGAATCAATATGCAGAGGAAAACCCATAATAATACATGCATGCATTGTGAAAATGGAAAGTCCAAATCTGTCTCTAAATCTAAATCCTTGAAGAAGTAGAAAAAGAGGCACAAAAGAATCCGCGGGGATCACACACACACACAAAAGAAATAAACGTCAGGGCAGAAATAAAATAGAAAATAGTAAGACAAGAGAAAGAATCAGCAAAACTACAATTGGTCCTTTGATATGATTACTAGACGGTTGCTACAAATCCTACCAAATCTTCAGAGAAGGTTTGTCACCATTCTTAATCAACCTCTTAAAAACGTAAATGGAAAGGACTAATACCAAGCATTTGTTCTGATACCAGCAATATCCTAATATCTAAATAGGCAAAGCCATCACACAGCAGAAGGGACATTCCAGACAATGACCCTGTATTGGCATTAATACAGATAAAAGTTCACAAAATTGTAGCTCATTAACTTAATCAACAGATGAAAAAGCCATAACCATATACCAGGATTATAAGAGTGATTTAATTAGAAAATCAACTAGGGAGATGAGGAACATGGCCACCAGAGAACCAGCGTTCCACCTCAATTTCAGGAGAGATTCCACCAGCAGGGACATCCTACAGATGCTTATAGGAGAAAAGCAACTTCAAAGCTAAAGAGAACAAAGTTCTCAAGTTGGAGAGCAACTTTACAGTTGCTCAGTGGGATGAGCAACTTCTGTGAACCAAGCTCCTTTCTTGACCTCGTTGGTGTTTCCACGTTCCTGAGGCAACCAAGTCAACCGAACCTCTTCCCTCACTGGTCTGGGGTGCCCTGTGTTGATAGCAGATGCATGGCCAGTTCAGTGCAGACCTTCTCCTCACCCAAGCTACGCTTCTGTCCGGTTTATTTTCTTCCTTCTTTTTTCCCTGCCTTTCTTGCTGGCATCTCACTCCGCTGTGCTCCCTCTCTCCAGGCAAGCACACAATAATACAATCAAAAGAGTAGACAGATGTTTCCTTCATGCTTATCATTGTCTTCAATTATTTGTTTACCTTTGAGATGAAATTGTCACTAAAGACCATTTCGATTTCACTTTCATTTCCCCAAAGCCCCCCCCCTCCCCCGCCACTTTTTTTCCCAAGCCACTCAAACCACTCTATAGGTGAAGGATTGAATAAGTTTGGTGAGAGGAGGCAACCTGTACTGGCACCTTTCCAAGTTTTAAACAATGCAGCATTTCATTCCTTTGTTCTGTAAGCACAACTGCCTCCTGAGATCCCTGTACAGTTTCCACGGGGATGCCGTGGACTCTTCTGAGATTCCTACGCTGTGGAGGGCTCTCACAGTTCATTGGGGTCCACACACTCAAATGCCTCAGTGGGGTAAATAGAACACAAACAACCATCTTGTCAGTATTTTCTCCTCTGAGCTAATATTCCATCTGACATCAGTAATGATCTCCCTTGGTTCACATTCTCTTCTGATTCAATGTAAGTAGATTTTTGAAATTTGAGAGGTACTCGTTATTCTTTTTATTTAAACTACAAAAGGAAGAAATTAACATCCCATCACAGTTTATTTTCATTATTTTTCCCTCTCAATAATTGACCAATATGGTTGACTCATCCAGAGACTTTAAAGGCAATACTATTATAAATACTTTCTAAATCCTCTCTTGGAAACATTAGTTTGAAGGTCACATAGTTTATAAGGGATAGAGACAGAATTCAAACCCTGCTCTCCCTGAAAGCCGCAATCAAGCTCTCAGGTAATCTTATTTGTACATAACCAGAGTATATGTACTGAAGTGGCTCTTCAACACGGACATTTATTTGTTATATTCTTGTACCTAATATACATAACTTTTGTATATTTGAAGGAATAATTATACCAAGTGTATAAATATTAATTAGCTGATGTTACATTTATAAGAAATATTAACAATAAAATCCTAAAGAAATGATAACATTTAGTAATAATATTGATAGATATAACTACAATGTGCTTTATATCTGTTTTCCTCCTCTAATAAAACAGGTAAAATAGTTTAAACATTTGCATATCCTTCCTAGCAAAACTCACACAAGGTAATTATAGCAATTTAACAAAAAAAATGACTATTTAAAACTGTCAATAATTTCTCTTAATTGATTCCAACGCAAAGGAATATAATGGATTTAACTGTGATTGTGAGGATGGCAAAGTAAATTGCTTCAAAAATTGAGTCATTATCTCAGTGTGGCAGACATGCTATTTTCTGTTTCTCCCCACCGCTCCCCAACCCACTCCGAAACTATCACTGACCAAGTTTTGTCTAATTTTAAACTTAATTTATACTTATGGGTTTAATATATTTCTAAATCTCCGGAAAATATTCCCAGCCAATTGCGTTATTATGCTATCCATATTTTATAAGACTTAACACCTTCCTCAAATTCTTTTTTCTTTAACATTTTATATGACTTCTTAATACAACATCTGTGTATTAACAAATATTGAAAATGTTGAACTCAATTCCTTTTTATACAGTAAATTGGAAGTCATTTCTAGAAATAGCATTTAAGGATATATTTAGAGATTCTAAGATTTCTCAAGGCATCTTTAACCCATACAAATTCTCCATTTTAAGCTTGTCAGCCATGATCAATACTTTGGCTTGTAAAGTAAAATTATCCAGTCTCTCATATTTTACATTTTAGCTATCACATTTCCTCTCATCTTTTATCAATTGATGATATTTCAAAATGCTGCTGTCTGTATTCTCTGCACTTGGATAGTCTGAAGGTTCATTTTCATTCTGTCTCCATAAATTTCTCTCGAGTCTCTATTATGAGAGTAAAAACAGAACTTTGGATTGGTGATCTATAATTCTCTGTCAAAATTTTGTTTAGAAAAGAATGGAAATAGAAAGCCAGTGAAAGACTGAAGATTCCTCTTGAAAACAATTACCAGATATATCTTAGAGGAAGTATCAAAAAAATGCAAGGCATAAAAATTTCCAAAGCCCTCCATATTGAGTTGGAAAAAACTAATTTTGAAAGTTATTTCAGTAGATTCATGAATTTTTATTTCATTTTACAGAAATTATTTTTTTGGTAAAAAATGTGTAATGAGCTAAAGGATGTTCCATTGAACACATAGATCTTTTTCTACAATGTGTGGAGAAAGAGGAAAGAAAATGAGGGGAAATAGACATTAGATATACTCTCCAGTAAGTGACAAATTTAAAACCAGTCCCTTTAAGATTAATGGAAGGCACATGCATGAAAGAAGATAGGGGAGGAAGCAGGTATGCTACACAGACCTCTATGGCAAAGACACAGCAACCCGCATGAAACAGAGGGACCCGGACCGATGGCAAGGAAGAAACTGGGCAAAAGCAACAGGCAATGAGGGGGTGGATGGAATTATCAATGGGGGAGTTTAGTCATGTGGGATTGTTGCAAGTACCATCCAATCAAGTTAGCAGCCTAACACACTGGTAGCTGCAAGAAAATTAAGACATTAGAAAACACACAAGAAGAACAGATAGAAATGAAGTGGAGTAATGCTAAGATTTTAGGCTTGGGTCTATGTAAAAAGAACAGAGGAGTGAAACTAAATCTGTGAAAGCCTGAATAGGTGTATGTTTGGATTTTCTATAGAAATCCAACTGGTGACACTCATGTGTTTAAGAAAGAACTTTAAGAAAGAATTTTTGTCTAGGAAGCAGCCCGGCTTAGTTCAAGATGAATCTCTGGGTCATGTGAGAGCTGTAGGGCACTTTGTGCTCTGGCAGCATCAAGATGGAGCTGAAAACTGAGAGATCACAGGGTCAGGGGTTCAGAGACATGGGGACCCTAAGTGGACACTAGTATGTCAGGGTGCCAACGTTTCCCAGCATCAGTTAGTATCAGGATCCATCAGCCCCAGAAGCCAGATGTAAGATCTGGGCCAGCAGGAATGAGCAGAGTGTCAAGAGAGTGAGGCCAGATATCTCCAGCATCTCTTTTAAATAGGTTACACCCCTAAAGAGACTTCCTTTGGCTGTCCCTACCCATATCTATCCACAGGGACAGCAAATTTATGCCAAGACTAACCTCTTCAGTGAACTTGAAAACAAATCTCTCAATGCTAAAGTACTAGAGAAATTAGAAAAATGATTGAAAGGGATATTTTAAAAAGGCAAGGAATTAGGTCACTTCTCATTTTTGGGCCAAGATTCTTTCCTGGGAAGAAATAGAGCCAGGAGGATACCTTTCGAGGTAAAAGTGGCAAAACTTTATGTCACATACTTTGAGCATGATTTCAGAAGAGTCGTATTTCTAAAGAAGGACAGCATGCTTGGTAAAGCAGAGGGCAAGCAAAAAAAAAAAAAAAGAGAGAGAGAGAAAGATCTTCAATTGAATGGATTCACAACATGGCTGCACAGCATGGCTCCAGCAGAAGAATCATTGTGAGGATGATGCTGGCCAGACCTTCCTTTCTCTGTAGATGGTGCGAAGAGTCAGAAGTGACTCCTTGGTCCCTAACACCAGCCAAAGCTGTGAGAAAAGGGCAGGTGTATGAAATTAATTTCTGGAGAATAGACATTTAACGTACACTCTACTTTTAATAGCTATGTGACTTGGGACTAATCATTTAACTTTTTAAGCTTATATTTGCTATTAATAAAGAAAATGTGATGAAGATCTTTGATACAGATATTAATCAGTAGGCTTCAGTAAGAATGAGTCTACAGTTCTGGTACAATGTTTGGTATGAAGGGAAACCAAATAAAGAGGACTGGGTTCTTACTCAGAGAAATGTGGGCATTACCAAATGCAAGCACACTGCAGCTAGCACTTCTTTGCAGTAGGACAGAGTTGTTCACATAGACGTACATGAGCAACAGCATAAAGTCTCTCAACAAATTGCTCCAGACTCTCCTGAGTCACAGCAACTGTGGCAGTCATGTGATCTGGTGTCAATTTCAGGATTGGGAGTGTTGGTGTGAGCCTAGCCTGTCAATCTGGAGATAGCCAATGAAACCTCTGTGTACGCATGGTCTTCTCCTGAGAATTCTGGGAAATCTGGCAGTATTTCCACCTTGGAAGTGAGAGACTCACTACTCAGTCCCTTGGAGACTCTCTACTGATAAGGCACAAGGTGACTCCCTGGGAGACTTTGCAGCATGCTAATAGGCCCTGAGCCCTGGAAACTGAAGGAACCATGGGAATACTCCTGCCAGTGCTGAGATGCTTGAGAAGTCACAGAGAGGCCCCTGCCAGTGCTGAGATGCTTCTACCACCACAATATACACAAGACTCTGCACCCACTGGTCTGTGATTGTCCTGATGTCATTGCACATGCCTCATGAATCTGAGGAAGATTTTATAGACTGGTATTGGACATATGGGATAAAACCAGACTTGTGGGCTTGGTCTGGATTGGGTTGACATATTTTCTCAATGTTCCATTCCTTTTGTGTATAAACCTCTCCCTTTTATATATATATGTGTGTGTGTTTTTAAGAAGACTATTTATTTATTTTATTTTTTTGGAGGGGGCATCACTGCCTTTAGTGGTCTTGAGCACTACCCAGTGCTGCCCCTGAGAACTGCCACTGGATTTGAACCGACAAACCCGCAGGCCACAGTCCCGCACTCAACCACTTACGCCACCAGGGCTCAGGCCTATATATCTTTGTTTATGAATTTGTTTCTATAGTCTACCCAGACTAACACAGCAATCATAAGTGGCAAACTAGAACTGCCTCTGTGGATGTCACAGACGGTGACTCTTGACCGGAGTGGAAAGCAAGAGCATAGAGCTTACATACCCCAGATTCCTTTAAAAATGGAAAGGAAGGACAGTGAACCATGAGAAAGTGATATCTAGACAGCCATCTTCAGAAAAATATCATTAGCAAACTGCTCTCACAAATCCAACCAATAGAGACATTCCACTAAAAGATGTGAATAAGATAAGTAGGTCTGTAGTAACTCTCTGAGGGTCAGTTTTGCATACACAGAACCAATGTGGTTGCAGCACAAGGATCATTAGTGTCCAATGCAGGAGTTCTCAACTTTCCTAACGCTGCGACTCTTTAACACAGTTCCTCATGTGGTGGTGACCCAGTATGTGGACATCTCTGCATGTGGGCGGACCCACCTGGTTATGCATAGATAGAGGAGTCTTGTCTAGCTTCCTAAGACCATCAGAAATGTGGTTTTAGGCAACCCCAGTGAAAGGGTCATGACCCCCAGATTGAGAACCACTGATTTGTGTGTGTGTGTGTGTGTGTGTGTGTGTAAAACTTTAATTAAGAATGATTGACAGTTTTGGTACAATAGTTGGTACATATAAAAACTCATACATATTACTCAGAGAAACATGGGCATCGATATTTTTGAGGTGGTACATTGCTCTGTATCCTCTCTGTGTTTATGGTTAAAAGAATCTAAGCTTGGATACTAAAATAAATCAAATGTAATGTTATATAAAAATTCATATAAAGGTATTTTCTAAAGTAAACAAAAGCAAATAAATTCAGCTCTATTTTAGGTCTGTATTATCACTAAAGAAACAATTATTTGATATTGTAAAACTTGATTTTTACCTGTGAATAACATATATGACGAACATGTTACACATAACTTTTGAGCAACATTTAGTAGTTTGTTTTCCATAGAAATTTTGATATTATTATTTTGAAATTCTGTATATAAAATTATTTATGCTTGTATGTGTTCACACCGGCATGTAATGAATTTTTCTTTGGAAAATATTATCAACTAATATATTTTCAGAACGGTGAAGGATTTGAGTTTTTAACTCCATTTACTAGATCTAAATTAGTAGGTTAAAAATTGTGTGAATGCTGGAAAAATACGTAAGACTTCCGGGTTATATTTAAAGGACAGCTTATTACTCACAGATAGAAGTATCTAGAGTTTTGGCATTTTCTTGTTCTTATTCCCCAGGCTCAATTTCCCATAGTGTAATGCCCTAAGACTTAGGTGACACTGACCGACACAGGGGATTGGATTAAAGGAGATGAACACCGAGCTTTAGAAATAACAGTCTTTTTTAATGCACTATGAACAAAGTTACTCAACTTTTGCTCCAATAAAACATTGTCTTTATTACACTGGACAGCAAAAACAACTGCCCTCTGCCCTAGGGGAAGATATCATCTATATCTTCTGAATTTACTCCTTCTAAAAATTTCATTGAAAAGATATTATGAAGCAAGGGACATTAGTTCTATTGCTTGCTTGGAAATACAGAACTGTGGAGCTTGGTAACTCAAAAATAAGGACAGAAAGAGTCAGGGATTCAAAATTCAATGTTTTGTAATGAGGTAATCATATCCATTAAATCTAAGAAATAAGTTAATGATAAACATCAATAGACTGTTCCGGTTGGAAGCATCTAAGTCCACTGACAAATCTTAGAATCCTTAAAAGTGAGATAACCAAATATCACGTGCCATCTTGTCTAATGCAGAAGGACATACAAAGTACCATCTATAACTTAATTTGAATATCAGCAATCTCTTAAATCTAATCACCTGATTAGGAGATAATTGGAAAAATAGAGTACATTTTTTAAAAAAATTATGATATAATTGATAAATGTAGAAAATGCTTTAGACCAAATGTCCCAGTCATCAACAAATAAAGGCATAACAAAAATGTTGCTGTGAGAAACACTTCAAAGTGACTTAAAAGATTTGTCTATCAATTGTAGTCTAAGGTTCCCTGATGGGGCAATGGTTATGCTGTGACTGCAATCTGCATGGCTAGCAGTTTGACCCTGCCAAAAGCTTTAACGGAAAACTGTCTGTTCACGTGAACAGTTACGGTCTCAGCCACTCAGAGGGTCACTCTGAGTCAGCATGGACTTGATGGCAGTTGGGTGTGTTGTTGGCTTGTGTGGTATACCTTTATAGGAGCAGATTGACACATCTCCCCTCCAGTAGAGCCATATGCTGGTTCAAACATCAAACCTTCTATTCACAATGGAGCCCTTTAAACACTACGCCTCAAAATCTCTATTAAAACCCTTTTCATATTTATGAACTCGAAGGAAAATGCCCTAGACATTCAAAAACAATGTTGTACTCTCAATTGTTCAAATTCAAGACCCAGTAGAAGTCTTGCAATCATTTCTATACAAAATGATGACTCAATGTTTCTCAATAGTAATTGTCATTAAACTAAAGGAAAGCACTGGGCAATGGCAACAGGCACTTGTGGATTTATTCACATCAGCGATAGGCCCAGCTATCCATTATGCCTGAGCTTCTGGGGAGTTAGAGAAAACCCCTTCTTAAATTGACATAGTTCGGCAGGAAGCTCCCCTTCCTTTTTCTGGGAACCGTTTTGGAGAAAGGCTAGTTGACTCTCTGAATGGGGATGCATCCCGTGACTGTGGGCAAATGCAATCAATTTGATTGAAAGGGATTTGATTCTACCTTCCCAGAAAGAAAAATTGAGCCAAATGACTTGTTGATTTCAGCAAAAATATTTATCAAGTCTGAAGATATTATTTTTTTCTATACCTTTGATTGGATTACTCCATGCTCATTTCAAATAGATGTATATGCTTCTACTCACTAGAGTGGTCTTGGTGGTCTCTATTGATCCACTCCCGTGAATCACAATGTTCAAAGACAGTTTAACACGGTATGTTTCTGTGTACTGAATCAAGCTGCCGAGAGATCCAGTCGATGGAAGTGTCCCATCCATCACAGAATATTGTGACTCTCTTTGTAAGTTCATGTTTACTGCATTAACAGCATGAGCTTTGTGGTAAGTTAGAGTGCTTTGCATGTAAATGATTTATTGCTTTCATATTTAAATCAAGGACTTTAAAACCAACTGCTTAATGATCACTTCCAATTTGCCTTCACTTTAGGATGATGATATAATTAAACTGTTTGATCAGTTCTTTGAAACACAGTTATGCACTGGCATTCGGTCTCTATGAGATCAATAATCCTCTTGAGTTTTTCAACTATTCAAAGATGGTGTTAGTTCTTTGATTATAAGAGCAAATGCTTTTTTCTTCCTTTATTCGCTTTCCTTTTATTTTCTATATCTTCTTTTCATTTCTTTCATTCCTCTCCCAATTCATGTCCACACTTTTTTTTCCTCTTATTTCTATTGTATGTTTGTGGTATTCCAGGACTATACCCACTGCTGGAAATAAAAGATTGCATAACTCAAAAATGCATCCTGACTTACTTATCGTACCAGAAACCAGCTCACCAGGGTCCTCTTTGACTAAAACTAAACACACTGTGGAAGCTGAAAGAGAAAGTAATTTTAAAGAAAGTTTGTAAGCTGCTGAGAAGTTAATATAAATGGCTTTTTATTTGCAAAAAATAATTTAGATTATTTTATACAATGTCAATTTTCCCTTATCTCCTTTTAACATGTTCATGCTTCTTAAGCAAATAGTATGCATATAAAAATGTTCTGATGTCCTTCTTTATGTACCAATTATATTATTTGTGCAATACCTAGAATTCCTTCAGTTGATTGACATTCTTCAATAATGATCATTATGCCTCATAATATTTTATTGGATATCACATTCTGAGTTTTTTACTCTCCTGTGTGCTGGATAGTTATATTCCTTTAACTAATTAAAACAATTGCCCTGGGATTTAATGACTTTAAGTAGAGAGTGAAAATATGCCCAGGCTTGTCTTTATCTTATTAGGTGAGAACAGAACCATTTTTGCTCTAGGACTAATCTTACCTCATTGTTGAATTGACCTCATTTTTATACGGTAGAATTATTCTAAAGGGTGGTCTTGAAAGAAATATTTTTTGGAAGCATACAACCTGACCTTTTTTGGGATACAACACTGAGTAGATTGAAACTGCCAACTTTTGTTTGTTTTGTTTGTTTGTTTTGGGCATCACTGCCCTCTGGTGGTGGGAATAGGTGGCCCAGACTTGTTCCTGAAGAGCTGCTGCTGGATTTGAACCTCCAACCGAGTGGATCGCAGTCCCACGCACAATCACAATGCCACTGGGGTTCAGCCTGAAACTGCCAACTTTTAAGTTCCTACTTAATCATAAACAGTATGAGCTACATGAAAGTGATGAGGTAAGTCAGAATCAACTTGATGACGTCTATTTTTCTATTTTTTTTTAACATTGGGGAATTACGTAGCTTCTAGAGCTGTGTGAGCATCAGAGGTTGTTTCTCTTTGTTTTTTATCTGAGAGCTCTTTCTCCAGAATATATTCATTCCTAAAGCATGCTTTGACCAAAGGGACATTTTGCATATTCTACAGATCTCCTCTCCATCCAATTTTCTTCTCTATATTCTAGATCTCTACCTTGGAAGGTCTCATGCATTCTCCACTCTCTCTTCTCAACTGAGTCTTTGGGACTTTGCATTGTTTTTAGCTGTGTTGTGTTATGAAAACTACCCAATCAGCAAATTAAAGTTATTCTATGGCTTATCTAGTTTATTTCCCTTATCCCATAGATTATTATCCTGTATCAAAATTGTTTTTGCTCTATTTCTTTTCTTAGTTGTTTAAGACAGGAATGTATGTTAGGTCTTTGTTGTCCTGTATTCATCAGAAACTTGTACATGCTGTCTCATTTCATAAAGGGAAGGATATTATTACCATGGCAGTTATGAATAAGACTTAAAGCTAATCTAGAGTATATAACTTTGTCTACATCACTCATCTAGCACAATCACAATCAATTGGAAAATTCTGGTAATTCAGATAACAATTTATATTTCTCCCCAAACTTATGTTACATCACACATTAATGGTAGTTTCAAGAGTTCAAGTTTCCCAGTAGGTGATTCAAAGTGATTGTTGAAGTAGACTTAGTAATTTTAAAAAATGTTTTATAGTGAAATAAGAAAAGGAAAACAAACTGAAAGAAAAGAAAGGGTTGGTAGACATAAGACATAAAGTTTAGGCTTAGATATATATATATATAAGTCTAAAATATTGAACATATATATGATTTGCTGCTCAAAAGTACTATTCAAAGAGGAAAAGTGTCCCCACACACCCAAAACTTACAAATCTCAGAGAGGTAGAGTATCTTTTGAATCAAAGTGCAGGAAATTCTTGCTGTAAGTTGCAGAAATAGAGAAAATAAAGTCTGCTGACATAGATTAGATTCCAACTCATAGGGGAATTATTTCAGGTTAAGGTGGGTGAAAGGAGAGATGGTAAGAAGATTAGTAGAGCAGAGAAATAATCTCGACATCTCAGGACATAGATTTCATCCTATTAAACACATTCATGATAGGAATAACTGTGAACGGCAATAACAGAATAGAACTGTATGTTGGGTTTTTCTAATTCTCCATGTCCTGATTATCTAAATTATCTAAATTGATATATTATTTACTGATTGTGTTATTCACATTCTGTCATATACGCCCCTTCCTTCTAGACCTAGCAACCATCAATTTGTTCTATTACTATATTTTGTTTCTTCCAGAGTGCCAAATAAAATTAAATCATTTGGTGTTTGTAACCACTTGGGACTAGATCTTTCAATCAGAATAATGCTGTGTCTAATTCGCTGCGTGATTCAGCCATGTGTTCTATTTTAGTGCCGATGACCATCTGAGGGTACATATGTACATAATCAGGCTATTCAGAAACCCATTGCAATATATTTGCTGGTATCCAAGTTTTAGTAATGATACATATTTTTGTGAAAATTAAAGTTTTTAACCACTAGATACACAGTCACCTAACCAAGAAGTCTCCAGTTGCTTTTTCTGAGCCAAGTCAGAAAGAAAGCATAAAACAAACCAGGCTAATTTCTGGACTGACCCAATAGAACAAAATTAGGATGACACATGACCTGGCAATTCAAACAATACTACTATAATATGCTGTCCATGATAGCAGACACTTAACTTTCCAGACAAGATCCCATCAGTGTCTTCAGTCCCCTCAGCTTTGGAAGAAGGAGAAAGAGTAGCTGCCACTCACTCTGCACTCCTGCCAGGGCTGTGATTAATCCCTGACTCCCATGATAGGGAGCTAACCACTCTCTCCCCACACCTACTTGGACTCTGAAATTATGTAATTCTTCAGAAGATAGGGCACCCCTTCCACATCATACTGGAATGGGTTGGTGGTGGAGGTTGTGATGAGATCATTCTGAAGGGTGGTGAGATGAAGCCACTCTGTATCAGGGCAGATTAAACTTGGTTGAACTAGAGTAGGGGAAATTGCCATGTGACAATGTTGGTATTTGCTATGTTGGTAGGCAACTGGCCTTGTTACATCTTCATCACAAATTTCAATTGAGTTTAGGCTTTCTACAGTTTCAACTTCATTTCAGTATCCTAAACTAATCTTATGGCTCATTCAGCTATCTGTGTGTATGATAGTTCTTAATCCTATATTAACAATAAGTAGATTAACTGTACACATGTGCACTAAAAAGAAAATCCTGGTGTCCAGAGCAACATTATAAGGCTGCTTTCCTGAGCTTGACCATGATTCTTTTCTGTTTCCTTGCAGTTTCTTTTACAACTGTGTCACAAACATTCCATATTTGTTATTGCCCTAAACTTTCCTGATTCTCAACTTGTGAGTTTTAAAATATTATTGTATTTTTCAGTTCTCAAGTTTCTTTCTAATTTACTTAGAAACAATCTATACCTATTATTGAATTTCTTGTTTGGGACCAAGCAATGACATGCAGTCAGGCAAAGCAAGTGGACTTAACTCTGTCCTTGGGAAAGGTCAGTCCATTGCACAGAAAGTTTATTCTCTTACAGGTTGCCTCTTATTGGTTAAGACTTTGGCCCCTGTGAGATCATCACAGGCTTGTCATCACAGAGCATGACAAAAAGAACAAAGAAAATGAAGATGAGTGATCTATATTTAGGAGATCCCTGTACCGTACCTCAGTACAGTAAAAAGGACTTCTCCTGGAGAGTGCTCCCTTTCCTTCTTACACACACTCCCACCTTCACCATTTCTGAATTTTGTTTAAGAACCAGAAGATGGCATATGGAAAGATTAAACTCATAGTTGGGTTGAGAATACTTTAAATTCTTTTGTTCCTCTCTTATTGGTAATAAAATGGATGGATTGTCAAACTCTGTGGCCACAGTCTCAATCCACAGAGGCAAACTCTTAGAGAAGAGATTTTCCTTTCTTTTCAATGGAGCAGCCTTTCTAATAGACAAAACAAACTCCACTCACCCCCTCCAGTCATCTCCTTGTTTGATCTTAGACAGGAAATGCAACAATGGAAATAGATAGTTTCTAGTGACCCTAAGAAGAATGCAGAAGCAAAAATGCAGTCATTAAAAATTTAAAACTCACTAGATAGGCATCAGGAAATTGTAGGAAATTAACAAGCATATCATATTTGATCCTCATAAAACTGTGGAAGAGTATCCCAATATATAACTTTTATCTCGTATGAGTTCCAGAAACAGAAGAAAAAGAGTATCATTAAATTTTATTTGAAGAAATGCCAGGAAAGTTATTTAGAGGGAAGAAAAATGAGAGCAGAAGGAAATGTGGAACAAAATAAGTAAAAATACAGCATGGTATTCCCTGATGTTCTTTCGGTTATTTTCTTTTAAGAAACCTTAGCTATCAACTCCATTCTTTCTGTTCAGGTTTTATATGTGAGACTGGATCCATTCACTTTGAATACTGTTCAAACAATAATAACATAAACTAAAACAATGGTAAGATTATGAAGGCAGCAAATTAGCTTATTTTCTGACTATGTTAAAGCAAAAAATATAACACCAAATATTTATGTATCTATGTAGATATTTAGCTATTTGTCCTAGAGCTTTTATGTCTGCTCACAGAGAAATATTAAATAGCTCCCCATTTCTAGTTATAGACATTATTTCATCCCCAAAGTGCTTAATTGAGTAGACTATATCTAAGAGCATTTCAATGTACAGTTATCAATTAAGTGCCTAAGTGACTTGAATTGGTTGAAATTCAACAGAGCAGATCACTTTCCCTTTCAAGAGTTCATAACATTATGTTTTATGTCATAGATTACAATTTCCACAATGTAACATCACCTTTCCCACTTTCTCAAAATCTTTCGTTTTCTTGCTGGTTGGGGTAGTTTCTAGTTGTCATTAAAACTACTTAATGCTATATATGTTACATGAATGCATTATTTTTAATGTGTTCTCAAATAGTTTAGATTTGTGAGTTTAAATACATTCAAATGATGTACTTTTTTTTACAAATAAAAATTGTTGCTCTGCACAGATTCCACTTAACAATCACACTATTTGGAAGGAGGAGAAAGACTCACCTGCCAGAAACTGCTGATACCAGACCAGAAAATTGGGAGGTAAGATGAAGGAGACTGGAGGTGGAGTCCTGGAGTTCAGGATCTGTCATGAACCTTACTTTTTGTGATTTCCACTCAGAAAGAAAATTAAGAATATACTGAATCAGTCTAGGTTCAGTATGCTGGGCTTGTAGGCTTTAGAACTGAGTCATGATTTCCCAAGCTGATGCTCTAAAGAAGGCATAACCCCAGACATGAGGGGAATTTCTAAGACCTAGTCACAGAACCCCATATTAGAGCTCCCCGCACTGTTAGCAGCTTGATCTTGGAAACTGGCAAGTGGGGCCAGTAGGAAGCCATAATTTGGATTAGAAGAAAAAGCAGCAATTTAACCGAGTCAGGGTACGGAGGGACAGAAAATAAGTAGATGGTTATAGTGCAGGCGGCAAATTCAGTTCCATTTGGCAAAGAAGAAAACAAAGTTTCTGATAAGCTAGATCTCCCCCTCTGGGGGTCAGCATGGCAGTCCACAAATCAAAGTGCATCATAAACCAAAATACTAAAATATATTTTCTGGGTGAAGACAGCAACTCCCAGGCTCATTGATCAACCTACAAGGAAGCACAAAGACTGAGTCTCTTAGCAGACATCATCTTAAAAAGGGAGTCCAAGCTAAGGAATGCCACAACTTAACAACAGTGCCTGGAGGTTGTCAGCATAACAAAGACCCTGTTCCCAATTGAGCAAGTCAGAGTCCAGACATAAGCAGTCTAGATTGGTTAATAATCCCAGATCCCCTCTCAGTGAGTTTATACAAAGGTGGTGAGGCCCTGCCTGTGTTGGGGTCCTACACGGCTCCGAGGGAACATAAAACACAAGGTGGGCATACCAATGAACTTCAGTGCTCAATACTACTGTGTGAACTGATACCTGGCCATTGCGGTGACTTTGCTTTCGAGGACAATCCCACCCAGCATCTGTGGGATCCTACACCAACGGTGTAAACCACCCCACTTCCTTGAGGCAGAGTTGGAGCTCCTCTGGCTCCACAGTCAGGTGATCAAATTTGACTTATCTCCTTATTTACAACTTTATTTCTTCTTTCTTTATTCTCTCACCCTGCTATATTTCTCACTGTAGTTGGTCTCATGGACACAGTTTTGTTTTGTTTCTCTTTTTCTTTCTTTTTTCTTCTTTCTCTTTTCCCTCTTCTCTCCCTCTCTTTCCTCTCATATGCCACTGCTTTATTCCAGACCGCTACCCTCTGCCTAGTGCAACAGGGAGAAATTCAGGCCTGCCCATTGTGGGAGAGCTGCTCACTATACAAGGCAGCTGTGACAGCCCTCTGCTGTGCTCTGTGCTGTTGAGGAAACCTCTGTTGGGCCCTTGGGGGGATGTTGCCAACAAGGGAAGTTCTGCCAGTATCACTGGATCCCTGCACTAAAAGAACATATCAATCTGTCATCTTGGGTCAGGGTATAAATGCCTTTGAACCCACATTCAGACAAGCAGGGAATTTCTTTTTCTTTACTCTTTATCTTTTCCTTCTGTCTTTCTTCACTGTTTACCAGCACAGTCATCTTAGTGCACAGAGTTGTAATTTTAGCCTTCTGTCTCTTTCTTCTGTTTTTTCTTCTTCTCTCTCTCTTAGCTCTCTTCTCCTCTCTTTCTTCTTTTCTATTTCATTCCTCTACCCTGTCTTTACTTCCACATGCCAATGTTGCTTTCCAGCCCCTTACCCTCTGCCTAAGTCAACTCTGACCACCCATTGAGGAGAGCTACAGCTGACCCCTGTAACAGTGCTGCACACAGCACGAAGCAATACTACACAAAACACAACAGGGACTTCAGCTCCCAATTTATTTCTCTTGGGTTTTCCCCCCTTTGTCTTAATCTTCTTTCACTATTTCTTCTCTCCTCCTCTTCTATTCCTTCTCTCCTGTCGCAAACTCAGCAGATTCAGTTTTCCTTTTTTTGTAGTTTACTGTTTTGGATGGTTTTTACTTTTGTTTAGTTGTTGCCCTTTGTTGTGTGTGAATAGGGGTTAGTTTGACTGGCACTTTTGCTCCTGTCTTTGTTTACTTCTTCGTTTCTTTTTCTTCTGCTCTCCCTCTCTCTGTTTTCACAAGTCACTACCAGTCACCAGGCCATTCCCCACCACCCAAGGTAATTCTGAAGTTCCAGTTGGGAGACGCCCAAGCAGCATTTGTTGGCTTTACATGCAGCTGAGGAAATCATGCCAGCCCTTAGTGGATAGGAGCTTTCTCCTCCAAATGACTGGGGGAACTCCAGCATAAACCCTGAGGCCCTACAAGTGGATGAGGAGAACGAACTCCTTCCCTCCACTTGTGGTGCTCCATGCTGCTGCAGAAACATCCAACTAACCTCCATGGCGATCCCTCTGACTAGGGTAATTATGCCTGACAGTTCTGGGGCTCTATACCAAGGAGAATGCACACACATGCCTTCCTTGGCACTCCGGTTACAGAGAGAAACACCGCACAACACCCGAGATGCTCCAAAGACCATGAGACAAACCGTGAAGGCTTTCTTAGAGAACAGCCCATGAAACACCACTTTTGTTGGTCCAAAACAATGTGAGCAACATCCCATAAGAGGACTATCCAATTGACATTCCACATAATGGAATATTTGTTGACTAAGGTAAGAGTGAAACCACAGAAGTATACAGCAGTAGCCTGACCCTGAAGAACAGCTACCTGCAGGTAACTTGCAAAAGCACTCATATGAGTCCCCTGGGGAGAGCTCCGTGCTTTTTGACTCTAGGTGATGGATCCAGAATCCTCTAAAACAACAGGAACCAGCCTCAACAACCTCACTGCAAAAGAAGGAAAACCAGAAGACTATAAAGGAAGAAAGTCATGAAACTAACTATGTCCATAGTAGAAGCAGATATTGACCAGGCACAGGAAGAATTTTTCAGAATTCTGTTTGTAGTCATACAGGATATGAAGTAAGCAATACAGAAAAGGGAGGAAATGATAGAGGAGGTAAATGCAACACAACACACCAAAGGGAAATACAAGACTTAAGGGATGAAATAACAAATCCAGTTTCAAATTGACAGACTTTGCTAACAGACTCGAGGAGGCAGAGAATTAAACAAGTGACCTACAGGACAACAAAGTAGATATCAGCAAATGAGAAAAGTGGTCAAATAAGACAATCAGAGAAGCTGAAGAAAACCTCTGAGCCTTGTCTGATGCTATAAAGAAGAACACACTTAGAATAATTGGACTGCCAGAATAAGACACAACAAAGAATTCAAAAGCAAATAAGTGAGGGAATTCTTAGAGGGAAACTTCCCCAGCTTAACAAATGAAAATCAGACAACCATTTAGGGGGAAGAAAGAATACCAGCCAGACTAAAACCTAAGAATAAGCCACCAAGACACATAATAGTTAAGTTATCCAACTATGAGCAAAAGGAGATTATAAGAGCAGCTAGGAAAAAGCAAATAGTCATGTATAAAGGTACCCCAAAGGGATTATTTTCAGTTCTATCAGCAGACATGATGAAGAAGAGGAGAGGATGAAGTAGCATATTCCAAAACTTGAAGGAAAACAATGCAAATGCAAGATTACTACACCTGGCCAAATTATCTATTACAATAGATGGAGAAGAAAGAGTCTTCCCAGACAAGAAAAACTTACGGAATCCATAAAAAGAAACTCAACCTTTCAAAAGATCCTTGCTGATCCTGTATGGGCAGTAGATCAACACTCTTCGAGTGCAAATAAGAGATCATCACATAGAACAACTCCACGCATGGGGTCACAAAGAGAAAACAGGCCTCAAGATAGCATTGACTCAGTGGAAAGAAGGCAAAAATGAACCACACAAACATGCAAAACATAAGCAGATAAGAAAGGTAAGTAGGAAAACACCCAGCACACAAGGTACAAGACGATATCACAGATCCATAGGTGGATATAATAACTCTGAATATCAATGCCCTGAACTCAGGTATCAAAAGGCAGAGGCTAACAGACCAGGCTAGGAAACATAACCCATCAATCTGCTTCCTAGAGGAGAGACATCTCTAGCTTGTAGACAAAAACAGGCTGAGAACTAAAGGCTGGAGAAAAATATACCAAGCAAAAGGCAATGAAAAAAAGCAGAACTAATGATCTTAATATCCAACAAAATTGATCTCAAGGTGCAGGCCATAACAAGAGACAAGGACACTATATAATTAATGCTCAAGGGAATAGTAGACCAAGAGCCAGTGAGCATAATAAATATATACATGCCCAACAAGTGACCCATGAAATTCATAAAACAAACACTCCTAAAGATGAAAAAGGTAATCACAGGCTCAACTTTTATATTTGGTGACTTTAATATACCACTCTCTGAAAAAGACATCACTGGGAAAGAAACTCAACCAGGAGATTATAAATATAAACAACACAATTGTACAACTTGACTTCTTAGAAATTTTCAGTTTTCCACCCAAATGAAAAAAAATTCACACTATTTTTGGCCCATATGTGACATACACAAAGTTAGACCACATGCTGGGCCATAAGTCGAACTTGAGTAAATTCAAGCACAGAGATTACAGATATCTCTCCCTGATCTCTGTACTATAAAGCTGGAAATCAACAGAAGCACAGTGAAAAAACAAAGGGCAAACAATTGGAGGATTAATAATTCTCTACTGCAAAAGGAGCGGTTATTGATCCAAATAGGAGATGAAATCAGGAAGTGTCTAGAAACCAATGAGAATGAAAATATGACAAACCACAACTTTTGGGATACAGCAAAGGCATTTATTAGAGGAAGATTGAAAACATTTAATGCACACACACAAAAAGAAAACTTGTAGTTGAAATGCTGGCACAAAGCTTACACCAATTAGAGCAGAGTCAACAGAACAATCCTACTAATAAAAAGACTAGAAATAATAAAAATTAGAAATTAATGCAGTTAAAAGTTGGCTCTTTGAAAGAATTAACTGATCGATAGACTGATAGACTGCTGGCAAATCTAACCAAAAAAAAAAAAAAAGGAACAAATTTCAATTGAAAGGGTAATGGAGTAACAGGCTATATTACAACGAACCCTAATGAAATAAAAAAGGATAATAGAACAGCACTATGAAGACCTGTACTCTAACAAATTCAACAATTTGAAAGACATGGACAAATATTTGGAAACAAAATACTACTCTAGAATATCCAAGATGAATGTCAAGAATCTCAACAGACTCAGAAAAATAGAAAAAAAAATGGGCAATGTCTTTAAGGAATTACTAGCAAAAATATCCCCTGGGCCAGATGACTTCACAGGAGAATGCTACCAAGCATTCAGGCAAGAACAGACCAATCCTACACAAACTCTTCCAGAACCCAGAAAAAGACACAACACTCCCAATCTCTTTCTATGAAGCTAGTATAACACTGATATGTGAAGTGGACAAGGATCCCACAACAATTAAGAACTATGGACCAATACCCCTAATGAACATGGATGCAAAAATCCTTAACAAAATACTGGCCAATAGAATGCAAAAACACATTATATAAACAATTTGCTGTGACCAAGTATGATTCATTCCAGGGATGCAGGGATGGTTCACCATATGAAAGACCTTTAGAAACATTTGCCACATTGATAGTAAAAGTAATAAGAAACACATGATAATATTGATAGATGTGGAAAAAAGTATTCGACAGCATCCAAACTCATTCCTGTTTAAGACACTCAAGAAGATGGGAATAGAAGGGAAATTCCTCAATATTATGCAAGGTCTATATGAAAAACCAACAGCCAACATGGTAGTCAATGGAAATAGGCAAAAACAATTCCACTGAAAAAGGGCACCAGACAAGGATGCCCTTATCCCCGATCCTAATTAACATCATGTTGGAGGTCCTAGCTAACAGCACAAGACAAAGAAAAGGCATAAAATATTTTCATCTGAGGAATGTAGAGGGGAAATTATCATTATTCACAGATGATATGACTCTATATATGGAAAATCACCTAAATTTTACAAGTGGAGTGTTGGGAGCAATAGAAGAATACGGCAGAGTGGTAAGATGCAAGACCAAACAGAAGTCTATCAGTCTGCTATCCACATCAGACAAGATCATAGAAGAGGCAATTAAAAAGGTAGTAACTTTTACAATAGCCAAGGACAAATGGAAATATCTTAGGATATACTTGACTGAAGAAATGAAAGACTTGTATGAGGAAAATTGTACAGCACTATTACGAGAAACCAAGAGTGGCCTCAAAAAATGAAAGAATACCCCATACTCATGGATTAGAAGACTCAATATAGTAAAGATGTCAGTTTTGCCCAAGGCACTATAAAAGCTTAATACTTAATCCCAATATGAATACCACCAACCTTCTTCAAAGAATTGGAAAAGCTGGTTACGAACTTCTTATGGTGATGGAAGAAGCCCAGAATTAGCAGAGAACATCTCAAGAAGAAGGACAAAGTGGGAGGGCTGGTTCTACCTTACTTAAGCATGTATTATATGACACAATAGTCAAAACAGTGTGGTACTGTTATAAGGATAGATATTCAGACCAATGAAAAAAAGCTGAAAACCCAGAAATGAAACCATCAGCATATAGGCAACTGGTTTTTGATAAGAGCCCAAAAAATATCAAATGGGAAGCGGATGCCCTCTTCAATAAATGGTGTTGGAAATGATGGATATCTACCTGCAGAAAAATGAACCAAGACCCTTACCTTAATCCATGCACAAGGATAAACTCAAGGTGGATTACAGACCTTGAGGTAAAACTCCAAACAATTAGGGCCATTAGTGGCAAACCCAGTGTATTTCTGAGTCTAGAATACTGATACCACATTTTTGGCAAACACGTCAAAATCTAGGCATTGTATGAAATGGAATAAACCTAATAAATTTAAAAGGACACACATAGATGATGAAAGTGAAGAACAAAATGTAATTGAGGTCATGTTTTATTTTTGAAGGAATATTGGAAGTATTTGGACAAAACACAGATGTTGGTCGGACAATCTAGGCATGTCAAAGGACAATACATAGCTGGGGTGAAAAAAATTTTGTGAAGATTATTTGTATTATGATTTGATAAATAACTTTTATTCTCTGTGATATATTTTCATGTATAGCTTTAGATCACTCAGTAAATAAAACTGAGTACCTACCTGTGGCAGCCATGTGCTTATGTTAATTTTATGATTGAAATATAGGGGTGGAGTCTAACCTGTTAATCTGGAGATAGCCATTGAGTAGCGGATGAGGCCTCTGTGTGGGCATGGCTTTCACCTGAGACTCCTGGGAAATCTCGAGATGTTTCCCTTGTGAAGATGAGAAGCTATCTTCCCGAGTTGTTGGGAGTAGTTTCAGAGACGATTAATCACAGGCAAGCTGGCAGCATCTGAGAAGCTGGAAGAGCTGGCGGAGAGACCACACAGCTTTGCCCTGATGGAGCTGGCCCTCTGAAGCTGGAGCAGCATGCTGTTGACGGATCCTGAGCCCTGGAAGCGAGGAGCCATGGGGAGACCCCTGTTGGTGCCGGGACTCTGTACCCACTGACCTGTGACTTCGTGAGTCAGAAGGAGGCTTTATAGACTGATTTGGGGCATGTGGGTTAATATCGGACTTGTGACTTTGAGCTGGACTGGGCTGGGATGTTTTCTCAATGTCCTGTTCCCCTTGAATATAAACCCATTCCTTATATCCATATGTGTGTCTTTGAAATTTGTTCCTCTAGTCTGCCCAGACTAACACATTACCATTTGCCAACTACCTAAACAAGACATCAAGATGCAAAAAAGAGTCCCTTCTATTAACAAACAAACAAAAAGGAAAAAGATGGATTTCTGGGTTAAGAAAATAATCAGGCTATTATAGTACAAGTATAACTTCTAAGAGTCAATATTCTAACAGATCAGTTTAGCAGTCCAGGGCACCTTTAGTACTTTTCTCCAGCACAATTCAAATACATCTATTCTTCTCCAGTCTTGTTTATTTAAAGATCAATTTCCACATGCTTAGGAGATAAGGGAAAATATCATGTCTTGAGTCAGGTGTACCGTAGTCCTTGCTTTTCAATACTCTAAAGAGGTCTTGAGCAGCAGATTTACCTATTACAGCTTGCCTTTTGATTTCTTGTCTACTATTTCCATAAGCATTGATGGTAAGCAAAGTAAGACACAATTCTTAACCACTTCAACCTTTATTAGAAACTGAATAGCAGACAGTTCTAATTGCTTGAAAAGGGGCCAGAAGTAAGAAAAACAGTGCAATAAATGAAGAGTCCTGATGGTGCCATGGGATAAGTGTCGTGCGACTGCTGCCCATGAGGTCAGCGATTCATGCCCACTTGCCACTCTGTCAGAGAAAACTGAGACTTTCTGTTCCCATAAAGATTTATGACCTCAGGAATCCTTAGGAGAATTTTCACTCTATCATTTTATGATTGAAATATAGGGGTGGAGTCTAACCTGTTAATCTGGAGATAGCCATTGAGTAGCGGATGAGGCCTCTGTGTGGGCATGGCTTGAGTGATAATCAGTTGATTGGCAGTAAGTTCAGTGTAACAAATTGAAATTCAAATGTTCTGATACATGGAATGGGTCTATCAAAACTGAAACTCAGTTATTAAAGTTAAAAATAAATATGTTACTGTCTTGCTATAAGATGGCAAAACTTTTACACTTGTGCACAAAAGCTCTTAAAGAAAATGATTAAAGAATTTCTCTTAAAAAGAATCTTGGAGTCACCCTTATCTCTGAAACTCTTAACATGAATTATTCATTGACTTCTAGATATTGAAATATGTTCTAAAGTCTTTACTGCATAACGAGGAATAATTTAGGTCTTCAAAATATTTATGTAAATTACTATGAAGTCTCTTTGTGACACTTCTAAATCATTCTCACATCTTCAGGATATGTACCTTTTCAATTATCTTTTTTCTTTTCCACTCTTCCCAGTTTGTTTTCTAATTTGGCCTTATCCTTTTGTAGTCTCTGTCTGAATTTCATAGACTCCTTAACAAAAAGAAACACTCATTGTCTTCTAATTGATTCTAACCCTTAATGATCTTATAAGATCAAGATGAATTGCCCCTTTGGGTGTTCAAAACTTAAATCTTTTAAAGATTTCAGAGTGACTGGTAGGTTCAAATCACTTGTCCTATGATTGGAAGGTTACAAAACAGGTTACAAGATAGCCACCACAAATCCATATATAGCTCCCCTTGAGATCCCTTAATACCTAAGTCTTTTTCAAGGACTTCTTACCACTTTTATCCCCTGGTGCTTTCCTGTAATTTGTGGGTCTAAATTCTTCTCATAGTTATACTATGATGCTTTATTAATAAATAGTACAACTTAATAGCTGAAAGTCTTGTAAAATATTTTATCTATAACACTACAAATAATGTCATCCATACAAATGAATTATCTGAATCAGCATCCAAAATAATCCCAGAAACAGTCTTAAAAAGGATGACACCAAGAACAAAAATCTGTTTTGTTGATCCATGATATTAATGGTATAAATGAACCAAGTAAAAGATAGAGAAGAATTAATTTAAAATGTAAATGTGTATAAGAAATTCATCTCATGATAATGGAATACTCAGGATGAAAATACTCATCTTAGAAAAACAATTACTGGCCAAGGAAATCCCAGGTTGCTATTTTAATGCAAGAAAGATTTTTCAGAGTAAATACATTTGCAAAAGGCAGAAGTAGGCATTACATATTGATAACAATTAATAATGAATATTTAATTTTCTAAATGTTCATGCACCAGAGAAAACAATGAAAAAATATAGTTAGAACTTTTCACTGATTTTCCATAGGTAAATTCAAAATTAGAGTTTCAGATTTGATTAATGTGTACATTAGTAAGATAAGCAAGTATATAAAACTCAACACTACCAATCAAAGTTACTTAATCAACATTTGTAGCATAATCCACTCATTACCCAATCACTCCCTCAGTGATATGGCATTGATGTTGACTCCTTGAAAACTTGTAAGGTAGGGTTGAATTGCCTCTGTGGGATTTCAAGACTAACTCTGATGAGATTAGAATAATGTGTATGAGCATAAAATATTCTGGAATTGATTGTGATGGTCACTGCAAAATTTTTGTTAATATGATGGAATGACTAAATTTTACCATATCTGAATTATATGCCCCAAACCCCTAATTTTAAAAGATGAAAAGAAAAATGAAGATTAGCAAATGAGGGGTAATCACATTAATTTCAATAATTATATTTATAAGTCTACAATAGAGTTGATTAAAAATAGAATTCATAATACAGGTTTTTTTTTAGGCACCACGGTCAACAATGAGATTTGTGTGATGTTATCTCTCATGATTAACAGTGATATCTTTTTGAAATAATTATTTTTTCACTTTATCAGATACTGTCAATGACCAATTACCTTTATCATTCATTTTTGCTAAGATACATTTACTTCCAGAAAACACAATATGTCAAATTTTTTAACCCATTCTCCTTTATGATGGTTGAATTACTAATAATGAAAATAGGAAAAATACACTATAATTTTCTGGAAATGTTTTGTCTTTTTCAAAACAAAAAAACTCCCATGGACTAAAATTCTGTGTTCATTTTACCTAGATGTTTCCACGCTTCTTATATCAAAGGGAGCATCCATCCTGAGACAAAAAGAGAAATCAGGACAATGAGTAGAATGTCTGAATTAAAGACCGAAACACTTGATGCTATTATAGTAATATATCATTAATGAAAAAAATAAAACAAAACCATTATTTCCATCTGTCCCCAGAAATATAGACAAAATAAATTGCCTAATTTTCCGAACCACTTTTTGTAAATTATCCTGTTGTTTTCAGTTAAAAAAGAAAAGAAACTAAATCCTTACAATAAATATATCATTATGAATATGCAACAAAGGGAACATAATTATATTTTTCTCTACCAGTGAAACTCTGACTTACTAGATAAGAAAAACTGTTCATGGACTTAGGTAAGTAATGCAGTACAAAAATATTGTGTCAACTCTGACCTTTGGTGTCAAAAAGTTATATGCATTTATTCATCTGAAATTTTGCATTTGTGCCCTCCATTTTTAAATCTCTGTCAGTCTTAAGATTAATTTGTATTTATCATCCCTTCTTCTAGAGCTCAAGGTGCAATAATTTTCATCAGGTCAAAGATAAGGAAGTATAATTACAGAAAGCATTCTCTTTTTCAATAAGGTGCTTTGTTTGGAAGCCATCCTTAAATCTTTTTTTTTGAAACCATAATATCTTCAAATGTTTTTGTTTATATTTTCACATAACACCCTTATTGCATGCATATTTTTGTGAAAGCTTATGTTACTAGATCAATCAAGTATAACTCAAAATATTGTATTTGAAGCATAAGTGTCGGTATCATATGGGGACTTGTGAAAAAAGCAAAATCTCAGGCCTCACTTCTCGAACCAGCATTTTTATGACAAGACAATTTTCAGGTAGGTTATATTAATCAGGGGGTCATCTTTATGTCATATTAGGGACTTTAAGACAGCATACGAATGACTTTTTCAGGCTTCCTGATACACTAACAAAAATACCTTTATAATCTATTGTAATATCAGTGCCTCCTGAGAAGTTACATTATATGTGATAGGAGAAATTTTGAGGTAGTTATATTTCTGAGTCAATGCCATGGAGTCAGCTCAGGCTCCTAATGACTATAGGAACACAAGGACAAAATATTACTCAGTCCCGGATACACTCAAAATTGCTTTTATGTTTGAGACAATTGTTACAGCTATTATGGCACTCTATCCTGCTGATGTCTTTCCCCAGGGAATTGTCTCTCCTGATAACACGTCCAAAGTGTGTGCATCCTTGCCTTTTTCAAACATTTCAATTGTTCAGTTGGTGTTCTGTCAATTTCTAGAGCCTTGTTTTATGTGAACGACTCTAGTGCAGCTTGGATTCCTCCTTCCACACTACTGTGCAGCAATTCCACCCTGCCGCATGCGGTTGTTGTGAATCTAAATAAATGTTCTAGATCATATGCTTCTTCTACCTCTATCAGTAGCTCAGTGTCGAACAATTCTTTTTGGTGCAGTGACCATATATCTATTTTCTACTTTCATTTGATGTGCTCAAGTATTTCAACATCTTGCCCATAGAATCCTTTAATATTTCATGTGTGGATATTTTTCTTCAGTGCTCTCAGCTTGAGATGCTAAGATAAACTAAATTCTGTTCTTTTTTGCTTTCTCATGTCATATTGCTGCACTTTTCTTTATATTGTTTTACTTTATCTTGTCCAGATTCCATTTGACATGTCTTGTTCAGCTCTTTAGCGTCAATGTTTTATTCTATTTGTTTTAGTTTCTCTGCAGTGAAGAACAACTTTCAGAGTCTTATCTGACATCTACATTGGTTTGTATTTTTGTTTTTGTTATTTTAGTAGCCTTCATGTATAATATTCTAGATGTCATTTGACAACTCATTCAATATCAAGTCAAAATGTTCAATGGATCAAATCTGTTCTTGACATGACCTTTAAATTCAGGTGGAATATGCTCAAGTTCTGATTTTTACTTCAGTAAAATGCATTTAATTTCTTCATCTTCAGTGTGAATTTGCACATGAGCAATAGATGATCTGTTCCATCATCAGCACCCGATCTTGTTTTCACTAATGATATTGAGGTGTTTTTTCTTTCTGTTAGTTCTTTACATAGATGTAGTGAATTAGATTCTTGTGCTCCATCTTGTGAAATCTATATGTGTAGTTATCATCATGTTCTTTGAAAATGTATTTTCCAAGATGTTGTTCCTGTATAATTTTATTTTGAAATTTTCAGTTTCATTGGTAGCACAAAGGCATTATTTTCCAGATCCTCATCTTTCCTCTGTGCATAACTTTTGGATTTTAATTACCAATAATTATCAATAAATATCGATTTTATATTTCATCAGTTTCATACAGAAGAACCAGTATTCTTCAATTTCAACATTACTAGCTTTAGAGATTAGTGCATAAATTTGAATCACTCTTCTAAAGACTACTCTCCCTCATACACAAATAGACATCTTATGATACATCATTGTTCTTCAAGGTAGAGTTTTAAATATACTTTGACTGATAATTATGGCTCCACATCTCCTAAATTTGTCATTTCCCATATAGTAATCTTTATACTTTTCCAATTGAAATGGCCAATTGCAATTGTTAATGCCTAAGATATCAAACTTTCTGTGCTTCATTTCATTTTTGACAAATCCAATTTTCTAAGTTTCTTATTTCACAGGTTTTACATTGTAATTATTAATGGATATTTGTAACTATCCTCCCCTAAGTTTGAGTTCTGCTACATTAACAGATAATTTTATCCATGTTATTAGAGCTATCTCTACTTAGAGAGGGAAAATGTTATCCATTCATATTTTGATTATGTTCTAATTTTTCTCAGATAATGTTCTACTGTTAATAACAGGATGCTCTATGACTAATCTCTCAGAAGATTCTGAAAATAGAAAGCCCTGGTGATTGTGTTGGACTGCTAACTGCCAGATCTATGGTTCTAACTTAGTGCAGTCACTCGGCAAGAGAGAGATGAAGTTACCTGCTCTCATGAAAATTCCCTGCCTCAAAAAATATATATACATACACACACCTATACATACACATATACCATATACTATCTGGAAAGCATATATCATATATATTTTATATCTGATACATATACTTATGTTATACATATATACACACACTACAGCCATGAAGTCATTTATGACATATAGCTATCCTAAAGGATAGGGTTGAACTGCAGGAATCTACTTATTAACAGAGACTTTACCTAATAAGAAAATTATTTATTTCAGGTGTTTCTTCTTTGTGTGAACTTAGATGTTTCCTTTTTACCCCCCTTCAGTTTCTTCACTACCTTGTTGGTGTTGTTGAGTGCCATCATGTGATTTAGATTCATAGGAACCATGTGTGACAGAGAAGACCTGCTGCACCCTGTTTTCTTGGCTGTGAGCTTTCCATAACCTGAACTTCTGAAGCACAATGGACAATACAGTAAGGACTTTCAGTGGCACCTTCTAACATGTAGCTTGGTCTTTTTCCAGGCTTCTTCCAACTAGAGTCCTAGTGCTAGGCTTCCAGTTGGCTTCCACAGGGTTTCTCACAATAAAAGTATTGGTGGCCCCCCGGGTACAGAGTTCCCTGCTGCTGAGGGATCGCTTGGTCAGCTCAGGTGTTCATGATGGGGCTGATCATAGGAATATTTTTGAATCTCTTGCACGGACACAACAAAACTATAAAGGGATTGACTAATGCAGGGGTGACTACCATTATTCATAACTTCTTTTTTAAAAGAAAATTTAAATGCATATAATTCATCTATCATTTAATTAAATAGTTGAATCATTAAAGAGTTGAGCACTCACCTCTGTGATCAGTTTTAGACTCAGTGAATGAACTGATCCGTATAGCCCTAGGCATAGAAAGCAATGCTGAAGAAATAGCTGTGAAGAAGACTCATTTTCTTATGTGAACTTTTGTTGTCATTGTTATTATCATGAAAGACATTACTTAAACATCTCATCATTCAATAGGAATCTATCATTCTTTTCCTGATAATCTTGACACTGAACATCTAGTTATCACAAAAGGATGATTGCATGGAATGTTGGCTAGTGAGAATTTATGGAAGGGGGCAGTCTTAATTTTGTAATTAACCAGGGCATGAAAGGGTATATGACAGCAACTGACATATCTAATCACCTCACCCTTAGTTCTCTCAAAAACCTCTATGGTACCCTTAGGCACATCAAGTCCTGCTGTGCTTTAATGGGTGAAGGACTGTGTCTAGATCTAGAGTGTATGACTTCCCTTATTGGTGCGAGATACCTTTTTGTTGTCTGTATGAAAGTGACTGATCTATTTATTTGGTGAAGATAAACATTCCCCCCGTCCCTGTACGAAGGTGACAGACAGTATGTTTAATTTATAAGAATACAAGCCTCGGGCTGAGCCCCGGTAGCGTTGTGGTTGTGCGTGGGACTGCGGCCCACTGGGATGGAGGTTCTATTCCAGCTCCACAGGAGCAAAGGCTGGGTCTCCTACTCACAGCACCAGAGGGCAGTGATGCCCCCCAACCACCCCCCCAAAAAAGAAAAGAATACCAGCCTCCACTAGCAACACTTGAGTCAAGTGAAACCGACCTGCAAAATGAAAGATTTTTTTACCTTTTGTTTTTCTGCACTAATCTTTAAGTTGAATGAATATAATATACAAATGTTTTCAGTAACAATATCCTTTTGACTGCCTATTCCAATTATTCACTGATTGCCTTGTAATAGCTATCTGTCATATGTTTTCTGAAGTAATGTAAGAATCCTAATGACTGGTTTCGTTATTGACCCTCCCTTCTGGTTTAACAAAGTAGTAGTCAAAGTTCTCAGATATTGGTTGCAAACTTCTCTAACTCTAAATATTTTCCTCTTCCATAAATCACTTACCTTCTGGACAGAATTTTGAAAGAAATGACAAAAACTTGAAAAGTGGAAGATTTAATAAGCACCATGAGCATATGCCTTTAAAGTAAAGATAAAAATATTTCATAGAGAAGTTATGGATATAGTTCAGATAGAAAGAGTAAAGAATTAATAGAGAAGACTATATTCAACACAGTAGTCATAGTTTTCAAGTATGGGAGGCTATATTTCTTACCCACAATGACTACTACTTGGAAGTCAAAGACTTTCTGTCTTAGACCAAAACATGCAATGTAGCTCATGCAATGTAGATTTAGTCACCATTTAGACTGATCAGCTATGTACCTGCATATTCAATGAGGTGGCATAAACTAGAGAGGTTTTATGAATGCATTTCTAATTTTTTTCAAAAGTAACTTTAAAACTAAACATTTCAACATAAACAAGCTAGACCTTATAGTCTGCTTACTTAGTGTAGAATTGAGATTAAATTTCTTAGATGTATAATGTAAGAAGCACAGTGAAACGTTATTAAAAAAAATCATGAAATTTAGTCATGACAACTCACAGGAAATGACCTAATACAAATCAAATCACAACAGGTTCTTTGTGTGTTAATGAAACATAGATTTGGGTATAGTCTACATTGTTTGATTGAAGACACTGAAAATGAATGATATTATTTCATCAAACTCACCTGGATTACCAAAGCCAGCATGAGAGATATTCAATTTGCACTCAGTATATTTTGGCTTGAAACGTTGTGTTGTTTTACAAAGGCAAAAAAAGAGAAATCATCTACTCAGCTGAATGTTGGTGCATTTCTGGTTAAAAGCACAGTGGTTAACAGATAATTTTGCCATTAGTTGCCATAGATTTAGCCCTTACATGTGATTATCTAGTGCACAGTGGAACAAAACACTAGCCAGTTTGATCCCAGGTTTTTATTAGCCTATTTTTGGAAGTAGGTCCCTCAGCCATTCTTTCAACTTCATCTTAATCTAGACGTTCTGCTGAGATCTCCACTGAGAGGAGTGGTGAGTTCACTTGGGTGACTAGGAATCAGGGTAGGTGAAGATTCCAACAGTGAACCCAAACCACTGGTTTAATAATTAGAGAACAGATTGAGAGATGTCTACGAATATAGAGAGATAAATACTGTATTTATTTATTCGAATCTTTCCCTCTTGCCCAAAGCTGTGCCCAATAACAATAACAGTCAGAATTTTCACTGATCAGGTACAGGTCAAAAGAACAGATTTTAGATATTCCTCACTAACTACCATATTTCTATGACTCTAGGTCTTGGACATCACGATTGAACTCAGATTCTGTTTGTTTTTGTCAACATATTCAGTGGTGGAATTCAAATAGTTTAACAACCAATTCATTGCCATAAGATCTATTTTAAGTATAAAAAAGATATGTCAAAATATACTTTATTATTTCATGCAGTTAATATTTAAATTAGAACAATAAAAGAGATCATAAAACTAAATAATATTGTTTCCATTTTTTTGTAGTTAGGTTAACTTAAAAATAACCTTTAATCACTTCTTTGTCTTTTGACTAAGATCAAGTGTAAAAAATGATTTTATCACAATCCATACTTCCATCCATTCTGTCAAGTGCATTTGTACATTTGTTGCCATCATCATTTTCAAAATATTTTCTTACTATTTGAGCCCTTGGTATCAGCTTCTCCTTTTCCCCTTCCCTCTCCTACTCTGCCTCCCTCACGAACCCTTGATAAGTTATAAATTATGATTATATTTCATGCCTACACTGATTGATGTCTCCTTTCACCCACTTTTCTGTTATCCACCCCTCTGGTAGGGGGTTATTTGTTGATCATTGTGATCATTCCCCCCTTTCTTCTCCCACCTTCCCCTTCCCCTCCTGGTATCTATACTCTCATTACTGGTCCTGAAGGTATTATCTGTCCTGGATTCCCTGTGTTTCTAGATCTTATCCATACCTGTGCACTTGTTCTGCTCTATATAGATTTATAAGGTAGAATTGGTTGATGATAGTGGGAGCAGAAAGCCTTAAAGAAATAGAGGAGAGTTGTATGTTTCACCAATGCTCTACTGCACCCTGATGGGCTCATCTCTTTCTTGTGACCCTTCTGTAAGGGGAACTCCCATTATCTACATTTGGGTTCTGGATCTCCACTCCACACGCCCCCTCATTCATTCACATTGATAGGATGTTTTGTCCTGGGTCTTTGATGTCTGATTCCTGATCCCATTGGCACTTCATGGTGACTCAGACTTGTGTGTTTCATTGATGTGGTCTTTGTTGTTTCTCAGCTAGATGGCCATTTTTATCTTCAAGCCTTTAAGACCCCAGACACTATATCCTTCGATAGTCGGACAACATCAGCTCTCTTCACCACTTTCGCTGTGCACCCATTTTCTCTTCAGTGATAGTGTCAAGAAACCAAGCACCATGGAATTCCAGGTTACCAGAACAATGTGTTTTTACATTGAGGAAGCAGTTGAGTAGAGGTCCAATATCTATCCACTACTTTAATACTTAACATATAAATATATGTACATAGCTCTATTTTCCTATTGCTAAAAATAAATATATTTACATATGTATATACCTATATTTAGATCTCTATAAATGCCCATTTGTCTCCTAGTTTTTTCCTCTATTTCCCTTTACTTTCCTCTTGTCTTACTATCATGTTCGACCTTCAATCAAATTTAAGTAATTCTTCTCAATTACATTGCCCTTGTTCAAGCACTACCAGGTATTGCATGCCCTCCGGCTATCAATTTTAGATCACTTGTTGTTCCCTTGTCCCTGGGTTTGTTAACATCCTTTCCCCCACCTCCCAATCTTCTGTGTCCTCACAGAACTACCAGTCTGGTTGTTTTCTCCACTGTATTGTTTATTCACCTAGCTTAACTAGATAAACATGCAGAGACAATAATAAACACAAAAACAAAACAGAGCAAAACCAAACAGCAAAATAAAACAGAAACAAAGCAACAACAGCAAAAGTGACAAGGATTACAAAAAAAAAAAAAAGCTTTTAAATATTTCCAGGTCAGTTTATTGACCTTTGGAAGTGTTTTCCAGTCCAGTCTGATGAGGTGCCAAGGCCTGGCCCCAAAGTCTATTTTTGGTATTTCCTGGGGACTTCATTGCTCTGTTCCTCTTGCAGCTCTGTTGCACGCATTTAGCATTTTCTCCCAGTGTGGTAGTGTCAGATTGGGCACAATTCCCACATCGTTCCTCCAGTGGTGTCCCTTATAGTGCTATGGGGCAGTGAGATATGTCCAGTCTCCTGGTGGGTCCAAACCTATGGTCCTTTGTGTGCATTGGCTGCTCTGAGCAGGAATAACCTCCAGGCCTGGTGTTCTCTCTCTCCGTCTCTCTTGTTTACTCCTGCGCGCTCTGATCAAATGTGCCCCTCTCCCTGAGCTGTAGCTTCAGTGCTGTCCTCAGAAGTGAATTCTTCTGGTGGGGGGCAGGGGGCTATGGTGTCCAAGTAGTTGGAATTGGGGCTGATCTTGCAAACCTTTCTATGGGTTCTTCAAGCCAAGACGTGAATGCAACATACTGCCATGAAACTGAGGTTTAAAATTTAATTAAAATATTACATAATATCTGACAAAACAATAATACTACTATTTAAGATATTTTTATATTGCTTTTTTGACTAGCAGTCTCATTGGCAATATTATTTGCCTTTTATCAAGCATCACCATCTTTGTGATTTATCTTTACGCATTCTTTCAGGACGTAGGATCCCATTCCTGTAGAGATACATCAGGTAAACACTCAGGTGACTTCTCTCTCTAACACAAAGATGAAATCCATGACAGTATAATACCTCTGGTCATTTGGCACTTTTCTCTTTATGCTATACATTTGTCTACTGAAGTAAAAATACAATGGAATAAAAACCTTTTAACAACCCATTCACCAAACTAAAAAAAATTAAATATTGATTTTAACAAACTGTTGCACACTGAAAGAATACCACTGAATAAGCTGCTTATATTTTTATTTCTTTTTTTAAATGTAGTCTTAAGGGAACTGTAAGAGAGAATGTGGAGGACTTCCATCTGCCTTCTATTCGGCTATCAAGGGTGACATTTTTTCTACAAGCAAGAATCAAATGTGCAGCTTTATTAAGCGACTGGGTAGGAGGAATGATACAGTATATTCTTCGGACTGTGGGCCTGAAGGACCACTGGCAACATAGTGGCTAAAACATTGATTCACTGAACAAAAGTTCAGTTCTTTTTAAACTACCAGTCAATTCATAGGAGAAAAGAACTGGTGATCTGCTACCATAAATAAGACTGTTGCCATTGTGTATTATCAGAAATATCTCATGGAGAGTAAGTCTATGTTCAACATGATGAGACTGTCCAGTCTTGCATCATCCTCACAGTGATTATGTCTGTGCCCATTGTTGTAGCAGCTGTGTCACTCCATCTCATTAAGGATCTCACCCATTCTCAATAATCCTCTCCTTTACCAAGGCCCAAAGGTCTCTCATGCTACCATAGCCAATGTACAGAAGACGAGGCCTTGCCATCCTCACTTTGCAGAAGTGTCTGACTGTGCGTTACTCTTCTCTAGTCTTTCTTATGCATTGGATAGTTTTCCCATACTTAGGATATGATTGCAAGCACTTTGGCTTGGATCAGGATACCGTAGATTATCAACATTACAATGTAGAAACTGCTCTAAGGTAGTTCTGTCCTGCTGAATGAGGACACAATACGTTGATAGCTACTTTATGCTATCCCAAAGGAAAAATGGATGAAATCACAATGTTAAGAAGTTGTCTGCAAATAGTTTTGGATTTTGGGAAAAAATATTCAGTGATATATATATATATACATATATATATTTCAGAGTCATAAACTTATCAATTATTAAAATATTAAAAGTTGCCTCTTCTGATGAAGGTCTATTTTGAATAGATTTCTTCAGTTAATAAATTACTCCTTGCCTCAGGCAAAATGTTTAATTTTCTTTTGCTACTTATTGCTTAGGTATGTCTAAGGGACACTTCACTTGTTTTGCTAGTTAATGAGCAAAGTTATAATAAAATGTCTAGAAGCTCAAATATTCATGTCTAACATTAAAGAAGTAAATCAAAATTTAAAACCCATATTAATGTGAAAAGAAAACTTGACAGTATGATTCCTCAGACATGTGAATTTAAGAGTTAACTTTATATAGACACCTAAATCAGAAAACAAATGAGAAGTATATTATAAATACTTAAAATTTTTTTATTTGAAAGACAATTACTTTACCCCTAATTCCAATAGCTTGTCTGTATTAGATTTTTTTGATTGTTTGCCAAAGTGTCTTAAACATAGATTTCTTTCCTGACAGCTTCAAATAGAGTATAGCAACTTCTCTGGTGAGGCAATGGCTTTTCTGGAACAAGATAAAAAGTAATGGTGTTCAGACTGATTTTGACAAATAGAATCTCTAATGGTTGAGAAGATATGAATAAATCTTTCTCATTTGTTTTCCTAAAATAAAGAATATTGAGCCATATCTTGGGGAGAAGTTTAAGAAACAGACAACAAAGTTAAATAGTGCCCTTGCAGAGAACTAAAAGAAAATACTGTCCCAAACCTAATCAATTGAAGCACAGAGAAGAGGAGGGAGGGAGGAAGAAAACAACAAAAAGAAAAAGCCCTATCAATTGATTACACTTTGCACATTAAATGTTTAATTAGTAATGGAAGTAATCTCATGCATATTGGCTTATAGATGCTTAAGCTTAGGTATAACTAAAACTGATCAGGAATTGAATCTCTTTGGGGCACATAGTAAGAGTATTTGCATTTATTATTTGTAAGCCTTGATGTAGATGTATGCAGCTTCACTGGGATCAAGACTGATGGAGCAGTGATGCGAGGAAGCATGCTGTGGCATGAATAAAAGGTGTGCACCTGTGTGCCTACGCACCCACTGCTTTTTTTTTACCAGGAAACTGTCAAAATATAACAAGATGCTCTCTAACCTTGATTCTGTGTTAAAGAAAACATTGCACATTGCACGCAGAGTCAAGTCACAGTCATAGAGTGGTCATCATTTTCAGTGTAATCTCTGGGGAAATTGACAGTGAGGAAAGACTGCATTTTCTATCTTGAAGCTAGCACGCGGTAAATGGGCAAGTGCTCACATAAGCCTCATCAATGGGAAATAGCGTAACAATCTCAATGACCCTAGCAATGCCAACAAAGGGAAGTTTGTAATACCCAGAGCAGTGCTCAAATATCCCTTTTCAAGAATATAATTTATTCCCAAGAGATATTTAATTTATCCTGGAGAGACTTAATCTATTATTTTGTATATCTAGGCTGAAGCACAATTTTAATGCAGTAAATGAGAAATCTAGGCTTAGTAGGCAGACAGAAATTTGATGCAAGTGGTTCAATAGTTGAGTATTTTATTTTTCCAGACTGTGATAATTGTTTTTCATTTGTCTGAAAACCACACCTGAATGCTGAGACGGAATATGATGAAATGCTTTCAAGTGCTAAAAGCAATAAATGCATAAATTAGGAGACTGTTCATTCCTCACTCTCTTTGAAACTGTTGAACCATTATTACTTCTCAATTTCTGAGGATATTATGTTTTTCAATTCAGCTTAAGACAGAGTCCCTAAAATACTTTAAGTTAGAGTAACTTCTTGTTTATGATTTTATTCTTGATCCTAATATAGAGTTGATGCAGATCTTAAATAGTTTCTGACATTCTAGATTGCCTATAATTTTTAGCAAGACTGGTTTAATTTATCAAGTATAAAAATTTCTGCAAGAATCTAGCAAAAACATGGCAATGCTACTTGTTATGAGTTTGCTATATGAATATTTAAATAAATTAACAACAATATAATATAAAGTAGAAGCATGATTATCGTGACTGTTACATGCTTATTTTTTAATTATGGTGAAATATTTTACAAATTACATGAACTTTAAGTCAGGATATAATGTGTTTTTGCTTAGCATACATCTTGAATGATCTGTCAAAACTAGACAATTGAGAGATGTTTACATAAATGTAAAGCTGAGGTCACTGTTTAGACTTGCAATCTCTCCATCCATTTCCAGCTGCCGTGTTAGTCTGGGTAAAATCTTGTGTTCTTTGCATGATAGCACATGCAGCTGTTGAAATGGAGGTGAGCAAGCAGTGTATTAGCATGTGAGTGGTGGGGAAGGGTAATGTCTTTCATTATTCCAAGTACATATACTTATTCTCAGTTTGCAAAGTGCTTTTGTAGACAATACTCCTTTCAATGCTATGAAGAGACTTTTAAATCTTATACATGTTACCCAAATAATGTGCATCACTTCCATGCTTGTTTGTCAATGTCTCCCTCTTTTCAGGAGATAATTTTTGCCTGCTCTGTTATGGTAATTTTGTTTGTTTATTTGTTTGTTTGTTTTTTGGGGGGCATCCCTGCCCTCTGGTGGTCGTGGGAGCTACCCAGCCTTGCTGCTGCTGGATTTGAACTGCCAAGCCAGTAGGCCGCAGTCCCGTGCTCAACCACTACGGGGCTCAGCCACTGTTATGGTAATTTTTAAGTTACATATTGTTGTTAAAAATAAATAATGTAAAAAGCAAACCAAGAAGAACACTTACAAAAATAACTAGAAGTGAATTTGGGCACAGGGAGGGAGCAGCTCATAAACACAAAAGACATTGTTATTTAAATTAAAATACAGTAATTATTACTTGTTGAACCTGACATTATTTTTCAACTCAGAACTTACAAAATATCAATTATATTTTTACATAATCCTTTTATCTATGTTTGAGTACAGTTTAATGGGCCAAATTGTACTATAAATTTACAAATGAAAACCACACCTCTCTTGTCAATGCCCATTCAAATATCTACCTGAAAACATTTTTAAGCATCCCCTTCTAGTATTTACCTGTACGTTTCTAAAAAGAAAAAGACATATGAAGTTTTAAGTTGCCATCAGATTTATTCTTTTCTTATTCTTACATAACCTAAATCTTTTTTCTTCTTCATATGGACATGAATGTCTTCACTGTTTCACTGTTTTATGAAAAAATTGCCTACTTCTGAGTCAAGTGGTATATTACAGATATGATGCTTTATTTTAAAAATGTATCTTTTATATTTTCTTTTTATGTTAGTTTGTTTTCCTGATTCATTATCATTTCTTCTCTCATAATAACTCAATACAATTATCCAAAATGTCCAAACATAAATTAGCATTTCTGTTTTATTTCACTATCTTGGTATATTGCTCCTTCCATAGCTTCACTTCAATCAAGATTGATTAACATCTAGTCTTAATAGTTGTCATCCTTTCACTCTTCCCTGTGTCTGATCTCCTGCTTTCTATATTATGTATTTTCTTTTCTTTCCATTTATATCGCTGACAATAGCCTTCAGCAGTGACCTGACAAAGTGTATAGTAAAGATACAAGTGATAACTTAGAAATGTCAATATGTTTCCATTCCTTAGTTGTGCCTGATAGTCAGGGTTGGTATAGAATTGAGAGAGAAAAATAATATGTCTCTTAGAATGTTGAAGTCACACCATGGGAGGGTTTGCTTTACCTGATTTTAGGACATACTACACAGCCACAGTGGTCAAAACAGCATGGTATTGCATAATGATAGATACTCAGACCAATGGAAAAGAACTGAAAACCCAGAAATAAGAACATCAACCTAGACACAACTGATCCTTGATAAGGGCACAAAAACTATCAAATGGGAAATAGATGCTCTTTTCAACAAGTGGTGCTGGAAAAAAAATGGATATCTATCTGTAGAATAATGAAGCAAGACCCTTACCTGACTCCATGCACTAGAATAAACTCAAGGTGGATCACAGACCTCGAAGTAAAACCCCAAATTACTAGGGCCATGAATGAGGGAATTGGGACCAACCTGAGACAACTGGCACAGGGATTTCACAGGCTATCAGAAATAGGGAAGGACAGAAACACAGAGAAGGCACAAATTGACAAGTGGGATGTACTGAAGATAAAACACCCGTGCACATCAAAAGAATTCACCAAGAGAGTAATAAGAGAGCAGATGGACTGGGAAACATCTTTAGCAATGATAAATCAATAAAGGCCTTATTACTAAAATCTAAAATACCCCGATAGCTTCCAAAAAGAGCAAAACTACCTGCCTACTGAGAAGGTGGGCAAAAGAACTGAACAGAAGTTTCACAGAGACAAAAATCAGAATGTCCAATAAACATACGAGAAAGTGTTCGTGATCATTATCCATAAGATAAATGCAAACAAATTGAGATACCACCTAACATCCTCGAGGCTAGCCCAATTCAAAAAATTAGAAAGCAACAAGTGTTGGAGAGACAGTGGGGAGATAGAACTCTTATCCACTACTGGTGGACCTACCTGTTTGTATATACAGCCACTATGGAAATCAATTTGGAGATATCTAAAACAGATAGAAATTGAGCTACCATATGACCCAGCAATCCCCCTACTGGGCATATACCCAGAGCAGGCAAGCAATAATCCATGACCAGACATCTGTGCCCCAATGTTCATCACAGCACAGTTCACAATCACAAGGATTTGGAAGCAGTACAAATTTCCATCAACTGATGAATGGATTACAAAGCTGTCGTAACATACATACAATGGCATACTATACATCGCTAAAAAGTTGCGATGAACACATGACGCACATCACCACATGGGATGAACCAGAGGAAATTATGCTAAGTGAAGTTAGCCAAGTGCAAAAGGACCTATACCACATGAGTCCGCTGAGGTAAGTTTAATAATAACTTAAAAAATGCAAAATGGGCTTCAAGAAAAATCTACAATATACAGAAAATCCCAGGGGAAGGCCCAGGTAGCACGGAAGGGGCCAGACCAAATCCAAGGCTACATATGGAGGCTGACTAGGGTGGGGTGCTAGTTGGAGGGGGGTGTGTCAGATGATGATTGGTAGAGAGGGAATAGGGTACTAAACCACCCAAGGGGAGTGCATTTTTTATATCTCCACAGGAAAAGAAGGACCAAATGTAAATCCGGTGTTCTGGATGGGAATGCAGCGTGACGCAATGGAGCGGAGAACCAGGGGAGAGGTCTGAAAGCACAATTCCAATCCCAACTACAGGGGCAGCCACCTCTCCCCCAGGGAAGTTTGCCTTGGAGGTCAGCACTGAAGCTGCACCTTGGGGAGTGAGATATGCCTGACCAGAGCACATGAGAACAAATGAAGGAGGACAAAGATGGGCATCCTGGCCCACCGAGCCTTCAGCACAATATTCCCACTCTGAACAGCCAATGCAGAAAGAGGATCATATGGCTAGCCCCAATATGAAATATGGCTACCCTCGCTGACCCAAGGCATTTCAGGGTCAACAATGGAGAAACAGGGTCAGGATTATATCCTGTCTGGCCCAATCACGCCATAGCAAAAATCTAATGGTGTGCAACAGAACATGGAGCTCCAGATGGAGTGCCAAGGATATACTTTGGGGCTAGGATATGGTACCCTATTCAACTCAACCAGGGGACACTCGTGGAGGTTGACAAACAGACCTAAAACTATTTACAGGTTTTTATATTGCTATTATTTTTATATTTTTACATATACATATAGATTGGACACTGGTTTTTGTTGTTGATATTATTGTTCTATTTTCTTTGGTTGCTTCATTTTAAGATGCTTTTTTTTTTAACATACTGTTTTCTCTGCAGCTCCTTCTAGATAAAATAGGCTGAATGAACAGTCTGGAGGCAAAAATGACAGAACTGATGGTTCCAGGGTGGACATGGGATAAAGGGAGGAGGGGAAAGGATGTGGTGTTGACCGGTCCAGGGATAAAGGAATAACAAGTGATTCAAAGTCAGTGACAGTGTGGGTATGAGAGGTCTGATAGGGATTGATCAAGACTAACAGAGAGAAAATACTGAAATCCAAATGGAGGTTTAGCACTATGGTGTGATGGGAGGAGGTATAAGGAAATAGAGGAAAGAACTGGGAAACAAGGGGCATTTGTAGAGGTTTAAATACAGGCGTGTACATAGGTGTATATATTTATATATGACAATGGGGAAATAGATCAACGTGCATATACTTATAGGGTTAGTATCAGGACAGCAGATGGGCATTAGACCTCCACTCAAGTACTTCCTCAGTGCAAGAATATTTTGTTCTATGAAATTGGCATTTCATGATGAGCACCTTCCCAAAACAATCACTAAAAACAGATGTGTGCATAAGCAAATGTGGTGAAGAAAGCTGGTGGTGCCCAGCTATCAAAAGATATAGTGTCTGGGGTCTCAATGACTTGAAAGTAAACTAGCGGCCATCCAGCTCAGAAGCAGCAAAGCCTGTGTGGAAGAAGCACATCTGCTCGTGGGACCAAGAGGTGTCAAAGGGATCAATGATCAGGTTTCAAGAACTAATAATCATAACATTATATGCTCACTTTCCTGATATGATCATTGATGACAACTATGTACATAAGCAAATGTGGTGAAGAAAGCTGATAGTGCCTGGCTATCAAAAGATGTAGCATCTGGGGTCTTAAAGACTTGAAAGTAAACAAGCAGGCATCCAGCTCAGTAAATTAAATTTACTGAAAGAAATGGAAGAAGTGCACCAGCCTATGTGACCACAAGGTGTCAAAGGGATCCGGTATCAAGCATCAAGTAAATAAAAATTATATCATTAGAAATGAGAGGGAGTGCAGATTGGGTGCTCAAAGCCCATAAATAAGTGAAGGGACATCCTCTTACAAAGGGTTTGCTGTGAGGAAATGAGCCAGTCAAGGTACAGTGTAGTAACAATGAAATGTACAACTTTCCTCTGGTTCTCAAATGCTTCCTCCCACCCATTATCTTGATCCCAATTCTACCAGGCAAATCCAGATAGATCAGGGGATGGACACTGGAGTCAGAAACATGGGGAATTTAAGATAGATGATCCCTCGGGACTAGTGGGAGTAGTGGTGATACTGGAACAGTGGAGGGATGGTGGAATAAAAAGGGGGAACTAATTTCAGGGATCTACATATAACTTCCTCTCTGGTGTGCAGATGACAGGGGGTGAGTGAAGAGACACATTGAACTGTGTATGATTTGAAAAGGTAATAACAATTTGTAAATTATTAGGGATTTCTGGGGGAGGAAGAAGGAGGGGAAATATGGGGAGCTTTAATTTTTTTAAAAAATAAAAAGGAGAAAAGAGGAGCTTATACCAATGCTCAAGTAGAAAATATTTAGAAATGAATATGGCAACATTTGTACAAAAATGCTTACTACAAATGATGTATTGAATGTTATAAGAGCTGTAAGAGCTCCCAATACAATCTATATTTAATAAAAAAGAATGTTGAAGTCATTGCTCTTAATTTTGTGTGACATATTATAGTAGTTGATGAAGCAAATATAATTCTCATTATCAATCCTGTCTTTTCTTTTTAATAGAAGTTTTTAAATCTCAAGGCCACTGAAAATATATTTTAAATTGTATTTATTTATTTACAAAGTCCTGGATTCAATTTTAAGTTTTAAGCATAAATGCACCATCTCTAAGAAAAATTATTTTATATAATTTCTTTACATCTTTTGACAGTTTTCCTAAAGAATATGTCACCATTTAAAGTATATATCAAAATAGTGTAAAAATAAAGGCATATAGGTGGCATCTGGTCTCCCCTTACTTCACAAAGAGGAAGAGGAAAATCCAATTCAAAGCCAGCTCAGGACTAATTCCTTCAAGGTAGAGTTCCCTCATTCATTCACCCTCTAACAATCATAAACAATTCTGAGGACCTCAACACTATTTCTGTCCTGGCAGAAATAGAGACAAAGCCAAACTTAAGTAGTACTCAAAATGATGGGGGTTTCTAGGGAAGTGAGCGGGCTAAAATTTAGGATCAGAAATACTAGTGAGAAAGTATGGTAAGGCACATCTCTTTGTCAGCCACAGTCTGATCTGGTCTTAAGCCTCTCAGTCCTGTGCACCTAGGTCTCTGCCCTGCTTGGGCAATGTTTCAAATTTCCTATAGTTCTGATGGTAAATGCTCAAATGCTATTTCCTTCATAAGCTTCAGTCTGAAGCTATTCATCTCTAGATTGACAAGTCATTAAATGTAGGGTCCCCAACTGAAGTGCCTTGAGGCTCCCTACTTTAGAAGGCATAGTTAGAAAGAGGGTATAGTGAGAAAGCTAGAAGAGGCATATGAAGTAAATCACTGCACCCATTTTGTCTCCAGCAATCATGTCAGGAAGGTGAGCTTCATACAATGCCACATTATCAAACCAACCATTCTTGTGCTCTGGTCAATTTAAGTAGAGGGTTAAAGTCCATCTGCTTCCTTGTTGTATTTGTGTGTGTTGTGTGTGTGAAGACACACATTTATATCTATATATATCTATATATACATATATCCCTATATTTTTTCTTTCTTTTCCTTCCCTATTTTTCCATTTTCTTTCCACTACCCTTTTTACCCATCATTCACCTCTCAGTAATTCCTCTCAGATAACGTTTCAATTGAACATGACCAGAAAAGCTACATGTTCCTCGGCATCCATCCATAAATTTTGGAACCGTTACTGTTCCCCTGTCTCTGTCTTTATTGTCTCACTGTTCACCTCCTCACCTCTTCTCCCCCCCCTTCCCCTTCACCCTCCCAATATCAGTCCAGTCTCTGTGGGCTTGCTTATGCTGCCTATCTTGTAGAAATAAACACAGCACACACACAAAAGAAAGGCATTACTAATAGTCCCAAGTCTAAAAGGTATCCCAACATAGAGTACATGAACATTTCTTTGTTAAATAGCAAGAAGGGCAAGTTATGATCCATTACTCCAGCCCTGTTTGCTTTCAGGCTTCCATATCCCATGACCTACTAACCAGACAACAGATCCGCCCTTCAGCAGTCGTGCCTGAAAGGTACGAAAAAGCCTCTTTGCTATTCCTGTAATCAAGAAGAGAATGGTCTCAAACAACCTAATTAAACCTAAATAAAATCTTCTTTTTCATTAAAAAAACTTTCTGAAGGAGACTAAATTAAAGTTAATCAATAGATTATAATCAATAAGTTTATTTGATATCTTTAACATATATAATGCCATATAATTTGAATTGTGATGGATATTATTCATTATTTTTGCTTTCTTTTGTACCTGCAATGGAGAGAGAATGCGTTTGTTGAGATTTTTTTTCCTCTTTTTTATGTAGACTTTGCACTCATCTACATCTTTACAGTCACATAATATGTATTTTGGGATACATAGTGAGATCTATAGCAAGAAATTGTTTGATAGATCCTTAGTTGATGGAGCATTGCTCAGTGTGTTTGTGCACATAGACTTCCTTTAGAGTTTCTCACTTTCAGTCTACATTTATTTGGCATTTATTTCAGGCTGTCTCTGCTAGTAACAATTTCTTTCCCTTTTTTGTTCTTTGTGAGTATTTCTTTTTCACTTTACCGTCAATGGACATAAGCTTAATATTTCTTGTGTTTCCTTTTAACACTTTGAAGATGACATGTCACTCCCTTGCTGCTGGCTTCCATTTTTACTCTTAAGAAACTGGCTGTTAATGAGGTCCCTGGTACATGAAATATTATTTTCTGTTTATACTGTCATGATTTTTGTCACAGTTTTTGTGTATAAGTACTTTTAGTACAATGTACCAGGGTACTTTTTTATTAAATCATTTTATTGGGGGGTTGTACAACTCTCATCACAATCCATGCACACATCCATTTTGTCAAGCACTTTTGTACATTTGTTTTCCTCATCGTTCCCAAAATACTTGCTTTCTACTTGAGCCCCTGGTATCTGCTCCTCATTTTACACTTCCCTTCCTCTCCTTCCTCCTCCTTCCCCCATGAACTTTTGATAATTTGTAAATTATAATTATTTTGTCATATCTTGCACCACCCAATGTCTCCCTTTACCCACTTCTCAAGCTGTCTGTCCTCTAGGGAGGAAGTACTATGTAGATCCTTGCAATCTGTTCCCCTGTTCTACCCCACCTGGCTAAGAAGCAACAAATCCCCCATGGAGTAACCACGCTAGTCTGGGGAATCACGAGGTGTTGAGGGGATCAGCTATCAGGCATCACAGAACAGAAAATCATGACATTGTGAAGGAGGGGGAGTGCAGGGTGGGGGCCCAAAGCCCATTTGTAGGCAGGAGACTGGCATGTACCGTTGGGTGCCTTGGATACTGGATTGGAGAAGTGAGGGTGGCTAGCCCCAAGACCTAGCATGGATGGCCTTTGCACTGAAGGTGATGGTCTAGTGGCATGCCTTTTTTGGCAGTTGCTGAAAGCTTTTCAGGAGCTTTGTTACACTGAACAAACTGAGCAAAGCACAGTGAAATGGATGTGACGAGACAAAGAGGGTCAGTGGAAATTCTGCCAGTGCGCATGGATGAAAAAAAACAGTCCTGGTTGAATAATAGTGTCTTGACTATGTCTATCCTACTAATTCCACAATGAAATCCATTGGCATGAGTATGCTTTAGCATTTTCTGAGTTCCGTACGACTATCACAATTGTGGTGGCGGTGAGGCATATGAACCACCAAAAGGACCACGAATCTGTCTTACAGGAAGTGCAGCCTGTGAGCGCCTTAGAGGAAAGACTTTGTCTTGCATACTTTGGACATGCTTTTAGGAGGGACTCGCCCTGGAGAAGTACATTAAGCTTGGTGAAGTAGCGAGGCAGCAGGAAAGGGGAGGGCCCTAATGAGGCAGACAATGGGCTCAAACCTATGAGGATTGTGAGGCCATGACTCAATTCCTTCTTGTTTGTTTCCTGTGAAAATTTTTTTGCAAGATTTTGATGCATTGTTTTCTTCCCTCGGTTATGATATTTTCTTCATCGATTTGCAGACTATGTGTAATTTGGACTGCAATCCATTTTTAAATATGTAGATTGCAAATATATGTACTCTGCCGGTTAATATTTATTTTGGGCACTTATAAACATAAAAGTACTAACCTAATGTAGCAAATATCTTATTTTCTTTTGTGGAATGTGCTTTCTGTTATTTTTCCTAGAATACCATACCTTTTTATCCATAAATATTTTTGAGTACATGCCTTGTGTGTACTGAATGCATTCAGTACTGTACATTCAGTATAGTATGTCCCTCATGATGAAAAATAACACCTTGTAACCACTTTGAGTTTGTGTTTCTTTTGATCACTTTGGAATTAAGTTTTGTTTATGGTGTGAGCTGGGATAATTATTCATATTTTAATAAATTTATTCAGTTGTAATAATGTGATTCATTGAAATTTCATCATTTTCATAGTAATCTGTGTCATCTCTGTTGTGTGTAGACTAACCAAATATTCATGGATTTCCAAGGTTCCTTGTTTTGCACCATTGGCTTATTTGTAGATATTTTCACCGATATAAACATATTAAATATTACATATTTATTATAGGATTTGATTTGCAATTGAGTATATGCTATCATTTTATTACATTTATTTGGTCCGTAGCCTATATGGAGGCCTATTCTGTTCCCTATAAACACTTAAATATCAACTTCCCAGTGGCTATAAAAGCAATGACAACAACAATAAAAACGATGGAGGAGGCTTTTTAATGTAAATGGCATTGAATAGATGGCTAGCTCAAGGATAACTGTCATCTTTATGATTTGAGTCTTCTGTTCCATGGACCAAGTTTATATACATTTTATATAAATATATATATTTTCACTTTATCATTTATCTATAAAAATATAGCTTATATATTATTCTCTGTTCCTTTTAATAAAATTTTATATGTTGTAAAGATAATTTATGCACAAGGATAAGTAAAAAAAGCAACTCTAATAGAATTCTTGTTTATATGTGCATGGGTTGATTTCACAGAAAACATGTTCAAATGTGTCTCTGAGATTATTGGGTGCCTGCAGACAAGCTCTCTCAATAATATACTTGTCAGTATAGTCAGGGCGCATTAAAAAAGAATGTATTTTATAAAATGCAATAAAAGCTAAAGTCAGAATCAACATAAAACTTGTACCCAAACGGAAGAGGACATCTTCCCAAATCATCGAAGAAAGGTTAGGGGAACGTTACATTTTGTCAACGGCGGTTTTTAGATGAACCAGCATCTAGAGTAAGTCAGGAACACTTCAAAGTGGCATCAAGAAAAGCAGGGCCCTCTATGATAGTGAAGGTTTTATGCTAAGCCAGTGGTTTTGCATTTGTTGTGTGACTGTTGTTGGTATACGCCATTGTGTCATCTCTGACCCATAGAGACCTTATGCAGAGCAGAAGGAAAACTCCCCAGTCTCACACCAGCCTCACAATTGTTCCCACACTTTAGTCCCTTTTTGTAACAACTGTATCAACTCATCTTATTTAGGGGCCCCCTCTGCTCCTCCTCTACTTTACCAAGCGTGATATTCTTCTCCAGGAACTGGTCTATTCTAACCACATATCCAAATATGCAAGAAGTCTCACCATCTTTGCCTCTAAGGAGCACACTGGCCTTACTTGTTGCAAGTTAGATTGGGTTGCCTTTTTATCAGTCCATGGTACCTTCAATATTCTTCTGCAGCCATCAACTCAAATGCATGGGGTATGACAGTTCAAACCTGGTTAACCCCTATAGCTGTGAGTTATATAATATGGCTCTTCAAGCCAAACTCTCCAACTCCCACCAAAGACCTTTTCATGTTTGACCATAATGAGATCTGGAAAAATACTAATTCGATTAATTGGTGAGTAATAGGAACTGGGGTTTGTTTGTGCTTTTTTTTTTTTTTGGAATGTCACCTTGTTGTTCATAAGATGATCCCTCTACCAGCAAAAGCCACAAGTAGAGTGTGTTTTCTGAACCTTGAAATCCTTGTGACTTGAACCTCTTGCATACAGAAGAGAGTTGTGACATCAGAGAAGAGGTAACAGAACCAGTAAGAAGAGCGTGAAACAGTGATAGACTGCCAGCTATGAAGTAAAGCTCAGTGCTGTGATGCAGGAAATGGGCTTGCAGAGTAGGATGCCTCTGAGTACTTAATTGGAGAAGTTGAGCTTGCTGACCCACAGATCTTGAGCAGGAAGCCTTTGAGATGATGCACACAGCAGAGTGACATGCACTTTGGACATTTATCAGCAGTCCTAAAAGAATCTGGTAACATTTTGTAAAGAGCAATTGTACTCTGAGGATTTCTTACCTGCCTTCCTACTTGTTAACTTTCTTAATAGAATCTATAATCACTGGTATTATCTGTGAGTTCTGCATAGTCATTGCAACGAATATTAAAATCTTGATATAAAGTTGAAAATGCAAGTGAGACAGTATGTGCCTCATGATGAAATATAACACAATGTAACCATTTTGAGTTTGTGTTTCTCAGGTACTGGCAGGTTCAATCAGCTACAAACAGCTTCTAGTAGGATAAAACACCCTTATTCAGATCATAACCCAGGCCCAATCAATTGAAATAAAATGGCTTAGAAGTATAGTCTGTTTCCAATTTTAGTGGGCACTGTGAAAAAATGTGCCTGCTGGGAATATACCCCGAATCAAACTCATCAGACTCCAATTATTTGGACTTGGGCCAGAAGTAAGCCATATTGCCTGCAGCTCCTAGGAATTTTCAATGACTCCCTACTGGCTTGGATTTGGATTAATTCATTTCTACTGCTACAAACCATTACCTTTCTTGCTGTTCATGGGTTCATTAAACCCATCAACTACACACACAATTCACCAAAACATCTGACTCATGGTCTTGAAACTTCACACACACACACACACACACACACACACACACACACACACACTCACTCCACACCACTGGTTTTGCTTCCCAGAGAGATCCATCCAAAGACTGCATCAATATGGATGAACTAAGAAACTACCTGAAGTTAAGAATTAATGATACAGCTACTAAGTTGGGGTTCTCACATGGTTAAGAAGTGTCAAATTTAAGCAAAAAAATTGGCTTCAGCAAAATTTCAACAAGAATGATGTCCAGCTCTTTGTGTGAAGATAAACAAGCTCAATAAGCAAAATATTTCATCAGTGCTTTGGCAGGATTTAAGCTAATGAAGATTATTTGATAGAATGAATCATAGTAGAGGAAATATTTATGGTATATTTTTCTACTAATTCAGAAAAATATATAACTGATCTAATGAGATCCCTTAGTAGTACGTAAGGCAGTAGACTCTTGAATAAAAGTCTTCTTGCTCCAGGGATTTCTGCCCTCTCTCACTGGGTCAACTGAGATCAGAGATCAAGTGTTTTTAGCTGCTATGGATTCAGTGTAGATTCATAGTAACCTTTTGTACAACAGAATGAAACACCGACAGATCTCTGCCACCTGGCAAGGGTTGTTATGTCTAAGTCCTTTGTTTCAGCTGTGGTATCAATCCATTCTCTCCAGAATAGTCCTTCCCCCTTCACCTGTTTGTTCTTTTTTTAAGTAATTTTATTGGGGGCTCTTACAGCTCTCATAATACTCAACACATCATTTGTATCAAGCATATTTGTACACATGCTACCATATTCATTTCCAAATATTTTCTACTGATCCCCTGGTATAAGCTCCTCTTTCCCCCTCCTTTTTTAAATATAGATTTTTATTGGGGGCTCTTACAGGTCTTATAACATTCAATACAGCATTTGTGTTAAGTACATTTGTACATATGTTGCCATATTCATTTCCAAACATTTTCTACTTGAGTCCCCAGCATAAGCTCCTCTTGTTCTTTCTCAGACATGGAACTTTCTATAATTTTTATGGCACCACAATTCAAATACATTGATTCTTCATTCATCTTTGCTATTCAATATCCAGTTATCAAATGAGTATGAGGCAAATGAAGACCATAGCTTGGGCCAGGTGCACGTTAGTTCTAAAAGTGGTATCTTTGATCTTCAATTCTTTAAAGTTGTCTTATGCAACAGAGAAATTCTATGTAATGTGTAATTTGGTTTCTTGACTTCTTCCATGAGAATTGATTATGAATTCAAGCCAGATGAAGTTCTTGACAACTTTTATATTTTCTCTGTTTATTATGATTCTACCTATTAGTCAAGTTGTGCTAGTTTTGTTTTTCCATACTTTAAGTTGTAGTCCATATTAAAGGCTGAAATCCTTGGAATCACTTCTCACTAGCATCTACATGTCACAGGTTAATAGCATTCTCTCCAATTCTGATGTCTTGGTCTTTTTCACACAGCCATATGCTCAGCTGATTTATCAGTATAAACATTGAATAAGGATGGTAAGAAAATAAAACCCTGTCACACACCTTTTCTGCTTTTAAACAATGGAGTGTCCTCTTTTTCTCTTTGAATGAATGCCTCTTGACCACCTAGGAAGAATGAGATGTTCTGAAATTCTCATTCTTCTCAAGATTATCCATTATTTGTCATAAGCTACACAGTTGAAATTCATTGATTAGGCAATAAAACACAAACATTGTGATTAAAAAAAACAAACATTACAAAGTAACAAAAATGAACATTGTGATAGTGCCTCAGTATCAAAAGAAATAGTGTGTGTGATCTTAAAAGCTTAAAGGTAAACAAATACCCATGTAGCTGAGAAGCAACAAAGTGCACATGAAAGAAGCACACCAGCTTGTGTGACCATGAAGTGGTTAAGGGATCAGGTATCAAGCATCAAGGAATAAAGAGATCATATTATTTTAAATGAGGGGGAGTGCAGATTTGGGGATCTAAAGCCCATCTGTGGTCAATTGGGCATCCTCTTACAGAAGACTTGAGCAGAGAAGATGAGCCAGTCAGGGTGCAGTGTAGCAACCATGAAACACACAACTTTCCCCTAGTTCGTAAATGCTCCCTCTTCCCCCACTGGCCCCACTATCATGATCCCATTCCTATCTTACAAATCCGGTTAGATTAGAGGATGTACACTGGTGCAGATAAGAACTGAAAACACAGGGAATCCAGGAGAGGTGATCCTTTGGGACCAGTGCTGAGATTGGTGATACAGGGAGGGTGGAGGGAAGGTGGTGTAGAAAGGAGATCTACATATAGCCTCCTCTCTGCAAGATGGACAACAGAAAAGTGGGTGAAGGGAGATGTTGGACACTGCAAGCTATGACAAAAAACAGCAAATTATAGATTATCAAGGGTACATGAAGGAGAGGGTAGCTGGGAGAGTTGGGAAAAATGAGGAGCTGATATCAAGGGCTCCAGTTGAAAGTAAATGTTTTGAGAATGACAAAGGCAGGAAATGTATAAATGTGTTTGATATACAATGGATGGATGTATGAGTTGTGATAAGCATTCTATGAATCCTCAATAAATTCATTAAAAAAATAGATGAACATCTTTCTGATATTCTCCACTTTCAGTCCAGACTGACCTGATTTCAGCAATGATATCCTATGTTCCATGTCCTCTTCTGAATGCTCCTGATCATTGTATTGATGCAACTGCTTCAGCCAAATTCTACTTTGGGATCCATTAATGATATTGTTTGCTAATTTGCACATTTTGTTGGGCCATCTTTCACTACAGAATTGTATCCCTTCTGGTTGTTTTTCTAGGGAGTTCTTTTAGTAATTTCTTGGCATAGACTTTATAACTGTTTTGAAAAATTTAATGGATATTCAGTTAATTTCTGGAGTTTTGTGGAGTTTCACTAATACTTTCAGTATTACTTGGGCCTCCTCCTCCATCACCCTTCATACTGGATCAGATGCTACCTCAAATGGTTGAAGGTTGACTCTTTGGGACAGTGAACCTATGAATGCATCCATCTTCATCGGATGCTTCCTGCTTCCTGCAATGTTTTGCCTATAGAATTTTGTAGCAATGTAATCCCAGGTTTGAGCTTTTGTTCAGTTCTGGTAGGTTTTACAGTCAAGAGAGAAAATAAAAGCAGTGTAGTAGGAACTGTTGTTTATGATATAGGCTACCTGTTTTTCAGTCCCTCCTAAATTGAGTCCTCTGTCTCCCACCATCGTATGAATACACAATTACTCTCTGAAAACTTCAGTGATTTCTTTCACCTGAACTGGTCTTGTTTTTCTTAATACGTATGGTATTTCTTCCTTGTATCAATTGTTTGCTAAATTTCGGTGTGTATATTAGACATTTTTCTTTACTTGACACACTAACTTGTTTTCTCTTTGATTTGGAAAGGAGTTGACATATACACACTGTCATACTAAGCTGGCCTCCCACATATTATCTAAGACACAGTTTTATTGGGATATAGTCACATTCACTCCCTTACTATGTTATACAAAAGTTTTGTTTGTTTGTTTTTTTAATGAATTAGATCAGACTGGAAGACTTGTGATGGCAACATTGTTTGCTTAATGTCTCTGATTGTTTTCACTATGCAGTGTTAGAAATGAACATAATTATTTCCTTCTGTGTCTTTGCAGACCCTCGTAGTGTAATATAAGTTGTTCTGAGGCCAGCGGTTTAAAATACTTGATGAATGAGTTGTTCCACATCTCATACCACCTGATATATTTGTAGTGATTTATTTAACCATCTCTAATTATCTGAGCACACTTCGACCAGGAACTTCACTTGTATTTGAAATATCTTAAATCAAGTTTAAACCCAGCTGACAATTATAAGTGGTTATTTGTGAATCACGGGTATTATCAGATTTACTGCTGGTTTGGAAATGTAAGGGAACTCAGGGCTGATTTCAGGAGACTGGAGCGTAGCATTTTGACAATTTCCAATTAGCCACTCCAAACTGAATCACCAAAGTAAAACTGCTGCACCTCAAAAGACTCATGTTCTCCCCAAGCAGAGTAGAGTTACTATAAATCATAGTGACATAGCGCACTCACCCATATGGCCTAATATAAGGAGAGTCTCCTAAAGCATATTCCAATCCAACCTTATCATGAAAAGCACCTTGGGGCAGACAGAAAACTCTATGACCATTCAAGTCTCTTTATCAGTTATAAGTGAATGATTTTTAAATGTAAAGAAATTTGTGTTCAGGGAGCGAAATAAAACCTGAATGTTTGGAACATTTTGAGATTAATAGCTTTGTGGACGATGCAGACAGAGTTAGAATCATTACATTTTAGCCATATCCACTCCCTTCAATCTTCAAGACTAAAGTCAGGTTATTTTAAAATTCTTTCAACATATTCCCATACTGGTTTAGACACAAATACAAAAAAACCCCGCAAAAACAAAACCGCATAACCTAAGACCCCAAACTGTAATGGTTGAATACATTCTCATTTACTGGGAATGTATAGGGCACAGTGGAACCACCACAAAAGGCTGCCAATATTCAAGAAAGCAAACACCACATTTTTCTCTCATAGAATGGATGGTAGATTCTAGCCACAGACCTGTCAATGAGTCAGCGGGTGAGTATTTAGCCACTGTTATTTTCCAAAGGAAAAATTGGGAAGTTTGTTTTCTCATTTGGTTCATTTGCATGCTACCACACCTGTCCCTGGCATGTCCCTAGGTCTTTATTAATCCAGTTCCTGACTCAACAGATTTGTCTGTCCTGGACTTCATATGCAGAAAAAACATGCAAAACATGTCCACAAACAACAACAGCAAGATAAAACAACAACAACAACAACAACAACAACCACAAAACAGAGAAAAAACTCAATCCAAAAGAGAACAGAACATCTAAAAAACTGGAACAAATGTAAAATGAGTCAAAAGGAAGATCAAATGATAAGCTAGTAAATTTCAACCTAAATACACTGATGTCACCATGCTCTCCATTTGACAGCAAGGCTATTCATATCTGTGGATTATTGTCACAGGCTAAATCTCCATGGGGACCCTGCAAATGAATTTTGGATTTTTACTTTTTTCCATTGCAGTGGTTCTCAACCTTCCTAATACCACAACCTTTTAATACACTTCCTCATGTTGTGGTTCCCGCCCCACCCAACCATAAAATTAATTTTGTTGCTACTTCATAACAGCAGTTTTGCTACAGTTGTGAATTGGGCGACCCCTGTGAAAGGATCATTCGATCCCCAAAGGGGTTATGACCCACAGGTTGAGAACCACTGATGTACTTCTAAAAAGTGGTTGGTCAGAATTTAAGCTCTGATATTGTTCTCTCCTCTGGAATTGGATTGTATTATTTATAATCCTTAGATAGGGATGTGCTTCTTCTGTGTGGACTCAGTTGAAACCTTCTAGATAGCTGTTTGTTTTAAGATAAACCTCCAGGACTATTGGTGGCATCATTTGATGGATAAGCACCGTCTTACCATAGCTTGTGTCAGCATCCTGTGCTTCTTTGAGGTGCCGTAGCACTCCAATGATCTCTCCTTGAGAAACAGTATGAGTAAGGCCACTCATAAAAAGTATCTTTCCTTAAATTAGGGCTATGGTTAAGTGCAGGCCCCAAAGTCCATATATCTATGGCTCTTATATGACCCTGGTTCATTTGAGAAATAAAATTATTGTTTTATTGGAGAACATTATAAAACATCTCATGGGGGCTTAAAGTAATTTTATTGACAGTATCAGTATCAACTGAAGTTATCAAAATTTGAAATATTTTTGAGAAAAGGAAATTATACATGTATCAGATGAATAATGTTTATATAAGGAACAACATTTGAGAGGTAAAAGAGGTGTTAAGAAACATCGATCATATGTAATCATTTAGTAGTTAGAAAAAATAAAGCAATCGACCTAAAGTCAAACAGCTAGTCAGTAGACATAAGATTTCAATCATTTTCCACTTTATTGAATGGAAGTGAATGAATGCCCTGTGAATCTGCCTGGGGAAAAAAAAGATTTTGCTATTCACACATGACAGCTAGCAAAATTGAGGCTTGGATGTGAGAAGGGATTTACTCAAAATCTTGCTGCAGGTGAAGGTTTGAACACCCTCTTCACTGATCTCTTTAACACCTCCCAAAGAGGTAGCTAGTGTGTGTATGAAAGCCTCCATTAACAATTTTCTTTTCACAGACAATTGAATGGTTTGTTGTGTAACAATATGGCTTCAGGGTGAGATCAATTGCAGAGTGAACGAATTAGATGTTGGGGAAATTAAGAGACAATTGTGTGTCGCTAAAAGTATCTGAATATATCAACAAGTACCTTAGATTCTTAGACTTGGCTCTATTACTGCCCTGCATAAAAATGCAATGTGATCAGATCCATTTGTCTAGGACAAAATTTGCACTTTCTATCTTTTAAGGTTGTGCAAGCCATACTGTGACTTACTACATTGTATTGATAATTGCACATTCTCTCTCTCTCTTTCTTCTCTCTCTCTCTCTCTCTCTCTCTCTCTCACACACACACACACACACACACACACACACTCACACAGAAAATCCAAGTCATATACATGTAAACTGATATTCTGCCTTCTTTATTTACCACAGCTTCTGCTTTATGGCTGCCTTTACTCCTAACTATGGAGCAATGTTTTACTGAAAACAAGAAATTCTAATACATACCAGGATAAATATCCAAGTAGATGTGGAAAAGTGATACAAATATAAATCAGGACAACTCATGCTGATAATAGTTCATCCCAGTACCACCCACAATTATGCAAAGAATGGCTCCATCTACCATTGTCTCTGAATTTTCCTCTTTTCTAGATCTCATTTCATACTCTACAGGAAGCAGGTATCAATGGCAACAAAATGACGGTGATCTTAGGCTTTAAAATTCAATGAAATCCCACTGAACCTACAGGTTGAGGAAAGAGGCCACCATGCCACACGCACATGGAGACTGGCCGGGAGGGAGTAAGAGAAAGAGAAAGCAGGACTGGACCCCACGCTGACATATCAGGCCCTGAGGGGAGTGAATGAGATAGAGAGGGGCCTTGACAACCACCAACAGTACATTTCACGCTGTCCCCTTACTGGAGCAGACTGACCAAAGACATCTCTGGGGTCCCATGGTGGGGAGGTAGTGTGGTCTGACACCCCAAAGTAGAGCAAGTCAAGAAGAGCACATACCAGACCAGCAGCTGAAGCAAGGAAGAGCTATGAAGTCTCTGAGGAACACTCAAGGGGGTCTCCAGGCTGGAAGGGGCAGCTCCTGGACAGTCATGAAGGCCAGCAAACAGACCTCGGATTTTTGTATATTTCTTCTCTTTTTTAAAAATTTATTTTTACTTTATTTTTTTATTTCTTCTTTTTATTATTCTTATTATTATCTTATCATCAGTTTGGGCTACATCATAGCCAATGTGTCTACATATATAGGACAGGCATGGGAGGCATGCTCCAGTAGAGAGAAGCGCAGAACTGAGAGGTTAGGGTGGTGGGGGAAGGGGGCCGGAGCAGGCTCTGCCATGGACTGTGAGACAACAGAGGTATTGGAGTCAGTAACAAGGAGGAGATAGGGATGGGGGTGGTTATTGGAGAAACAGCAAACTAACTAAGACGAGGTACCAAGAGGTGGAAATAAGGGGAGTGACAGTGGGACAGGAGGAAGGTAAAAGGAATCAGAGGAAAGACCAAGGAAGCACAGCGTTGGATATAGATATAAACATATTTGCATATGTACATATGTAAATTCATTAATCCACAAAAATAAAGGTATCAACCCATGTACATATATTTATACAACAATACACTGAGGTAGAGGATGGGCTTCAGGTCTCTGCTTATACTCTTCCTCAATACAAGCCCTCCTGACACAGTTGCTGAAGACTAAATGGGTGCATAAGCAAATGTGGTGAAGAAGATGGGTGGTGTCCAGCTAGTTAAAGATTTGGTATCTGTGGTCTTAAATGCTTGAGTTTACACAGCAGTCATTTAGCAGAGAAGCAACAAGTCCACATGGAAGAAGCACATCCCCAATATGATCATGAAGAGTTATTGGGACCAGATAAAAGGCATCAGCAGACACCTAAAAACCACAAACATATTGTTGAGAATGAGTGGGGGGAGAGCAGAGATCCAACGCCCATCTGTAGACAATGGAACAACCTCCTCACAGAGCAGCCACAGGGAAGGAATGTGACACCAGGGTGCAATAAGGCATCTATGAAACACACTACATTCCTCTGGTTCCTTGAGGCTTCTTCACTCCCCCACTACCATGACCCCAGTGCTGCTTCTCAATTAAGACTAGAATGAAAGATGTACACAGGTATAGATAAGAGATGGGAGCTCAGAACACACAGTTTCCAGGGATGGGAGTGGGAATAGTGAAACCAGAGAGTAGGGGGAGAGGGGGAGAGGAAGGGAGAAAGGGGAAACTGATCACAATGCTTGACACATAACCATATATCCCCTCCAGGGGAAAGAAAAACAGAAAACATGGGAAAATGGAGTCAGTGTTCCGTGTTAGTGATGAAAATAATAACGATATACAATGTATCTGGGGGTTAAGAATGTGGTATGTGTGTGGGGGGGGAGGAGCTGATACCAAGGGTCCAATAGAAAATAAATGTCTAAAAAAGAATAAAGACAAAATATGTACAAATATGCCTGATTCAGATCAATGTATGGATTGTGATAAAAGTTGTACAAGTCTCCAATCGAATTATATTTTAAAAATCCAATTAAATCAATATCATAAATCAATTAAGTATCCATCTAAACATTCCTCTTTCTTGAAAACTTTTTTGAAATAGAGCCATTTCTAGTTAGCAATTATATTCTATTATGAACTCTCTAATGGTGTTTTTTTTTTAAGTATGTGTTAGTTTTAAAATAGTTCCAAGAGTTCACTGTGTGTAAGCAGGTTTCCCTGGATGTGTACATGCGTGCATGTGTGCGTGAGTGGGTGTGGGTGTGTCTGAGAGAGAGGGAGAGGGATATATATATATATATATATATATATATATATATATATAGAGAGAGAGAGAGAGAGAGAGAGAGAGAGAGAGAGAGCAAGCGGTGGTGGTGGGGGCATTGGGATTAACACTAACTGTCACAGAAGAACTAGAATTTTCTTGTCTGAAGGCATCTTGGGTGCCACCACATCACAGAGTATTCTAGTCTATGAACCTTACGGTCATGATGTGTTACTTTTAACATACCACACTTGTGAAAAACATGTCAGCAGTAAGTTAGAGTTTAATTATCTCCTAATTGTACTGTGGCAGTCATGTGCTTATGTTAATTTCATGATTGAGATGTAGGGGTGGAGTCTAGCCTGTTCAGCTGGAGATTGCCATTGAGTAGCCAATGAGGTCTCCGTGTGGGCATGACTTTCCCCTGAGACTTCTGGGAAATCTCTCGATATTTCCCTCATGGAGATGAGAAGCTATCTCCCGTTGCTGGGAGTCAGTCTCAGAGACAATGAATTATGGACAAGACAAGATGGCAGCGTCCAAGGAGCTGAAGGAGCCAGAGGGGAAGCCCCAGGGCCTTATCTTGATGGAACCAGATTTTTGAAGCTGGCAAAGCCACGCGGAGATGCCTGCTACTGTTGAGTTGCCTTTACCACCACTGGATGCTGTTTATGGAGACTGAACTCAGGAAGCGAGGAGCCATGGTGAGACCCCTGCCAACGCCAGGACTCTGTATCCATGGGCCTGTGACTTCATGAGTCAGAAGGAGACGCCATAGACTGGGATCTGGCATATGGGCTAATATCGGACTTATGACTTTGAATTGGACTGAGTTGGGATGCTTTCTTAATGTCCTATCCCTCTTGTATATAAACCGTACCCTTATATCCATATGCGTGTCTATGAGTTTGTTTCTCTAGTTTATCCAGACAAGCACATGCACTGTAATATTATGTCCTCAAATTAATTACCCTTTGTTTTCTTTCATGATATATGCTATTTATATGACATGTTAACTTAAGGAGGAAGAATGTATTTTGCTGTTTGTCATATAGAACAATTTTTCATATTTCATATTTTATCCATATGCATCGCTTACTTCTGAGCAAAGCATTCACAGGATGGTACTTTTAGGATAGTTTATTCAATTTGGCATTGTTTTTCCACTGTGGAAACATATAGAGGGCCTGGAACTAGAGGCAATCACACATTAGTTGGTGAAAAAGTAGGTCTACTACCCAGAGTAATTTGATGTAAGCCTGATGAATATATGTGCTCAAGAACGGGTGGTGGAAACAAAATTGGGAAGCAGCAAAGTGCATCTACATGAAGAACATTACAGGAGGGAAATATACCCTCTTAAAAGATGTGCTAAGAGAACTGGTTAAGTCTGACCATGGACTGTCTCTGAATCACAATAATCAGTTTTTGTGCCATCTTGAAGTCTTGATATATACCAATCTCTCAATTTCTAGAACTGAAATTGACTAAGTAATAATAAAATATTCACATTGCTCCCACTTACCCAATGACCCCTTACAATAAATTCTAAGCTGATCATTTAGGAAAAACCTGAAATTTTTAAAGCAACAAAAACCACATCAGCAACCATGGGAAGTGGGCCAACTATGGCAATTCAGGAAAGCATTCCTAGAATTTGGCAAGAGTCCAGTTGTCTTTCATGCTAATCTGTGATTAGTAGCAGAAGGAGCCCTAGAACCTCCGCTTTTAGTGTTGCATCCTCTACTTTCCTTCAAAGTGCTAGATTTACTTCATATTATAAATGTGCCTTTCCGTTTTCATTTAAAAGCAGTTGCCAAATGACATATATATAAATTATAACTTTGGGTTTGCACTTAGTACTCTTTGCACCAGTTCTTTCATGTACTGATCTCCTCCCCTAATTGGTGGCAAAAATCCTCATCTCCTCTGAAGTTCTGGATCCACTGACTTGTTCACCAACTAGTTTTTCAGGATCAATGACCACATATTGGTAATAAATTGGTATCTTTTAAAATAAGTGGTCCTATTTCTCTCTCTCTCTCTCTCTCTCTCTCTCTCTCTCTATATATATATATATATATATATATATGTGTGTGTGTGTGTGTGTGTGTATAATTCTCCAAAGACTATAAAAAATCAGTGTAAAGCTCAGTGTATAATTGGTACTTTTAGAATGCAATGATTTATATGGAAATGAATCACTATTTCTATTCAGTAATGTTTTGTGCCTTCTTAGCAGTCTTAGTGGAATAAAATAATGAAGTTTACCTTATGGTGTTTCAAAATAGTTACATGATTTCAATTTTATTCTTGCAATCATATGTATCAAGAAGAATGGAGACTCATTCAATTTTTTGAAAACTATATGAAACACCAAGCCCACTACCATTAAGTGACTTCAGACTTTACATAGAATTTCAAGACTGTCAATCTTTATAGAAACAGCCTCATCCTTCTCTCACATAGATGGTGGTAGATTTTGAACTATGGGCCTTGAGGTTAGCAGTTCAAGTGTGTTTTCAGAAACAATATTGTATATGCTTTAGGTATCAAATAACACTGCATCTAAGTGTTTTGGGGAGATTTAAAAGTAGAAAAATATCAAAATTATGTTTAAATAGAAAAATAAAAAAATTACGATAATTTACTACATGATGACAGACTAATGAATATTTGATCATTTTATTTCTGGCTTAGTTCAACTGGAATTTAAACAATTTTGAGTGTATTAACATAACTGGGAGCTGGGGGGTGAGTCAACTATGTTTGAACTAAAACACATAAAGTCCTACAATGTAACTAGAATGTATTGTAGCACCTAAAAATCCATCAGATCTTTTAATCTATAGGTGTCATAAGGAGATTTCAGAAAAATTTCTCTGAATATTTATCATGTAAAATATATATTATTTAATTACCTGCGAAGGTTGTCATTGGTCCAAAACTATGGATGAGGTACTAATCCTCATTTAAAAAAATGAGGGAAAGCCATTCCGACTTTGTGGATTTTCAAAGCTAGAAAGATCTTAGGTATATATCACTTAGTTAACATCATATATTGAAACTGTAAGTGGCACAATAGTTAAGTTCTCCACTAGACAATAAAGACAATTGGGAAATCTAGTTTGGAATGATCACAGCCTTGAGAGGCCTATGCAGCATTTTAAAATTCACACTTGGGATAGCCATAATTCAAAATCAGCTCAATGTCAATTATCAACGCTATCACAGATAATTAGACATTGAACAATAGGACTCATCAAAGCATTTTGTGGCAGTCATGTGCTTATGTTAATTTCATGATTGAGATGTAGGGGTAGACTCTAGCCTGTTCATCTGGAGATAGCCATTGAGTAGCCAATGAGGCCTCGTGTGGGCATGGCTTTTTCCTGAGACTCCTGGGAAATCTCGCGATATTTCCCTCATTTCCTGTAGTCTCAGAGACAACAAACTTCAGACAAGACAAGATGGCAGCATCTGAGAAGCTGAAGGAGCTGGAGGAGAAGTCACATGGACTTACCCTGATGGAACCAGATCTTGGAAGCTGGAGAAGTCACATGGAGATCCCTGCCAGCGCTGAGTTGCTTCTTCCACCACTGGATGCTGTTGATGGACCCTGAGCCCTGGAAGCGAGGCACCCTGGGGAGATCCTGCAAGCACTAGAACTCTGCACCCACTGACCTGTGACTGTGTGAGTTGGAAGGAGACTTTATAGATTAATATTGGGCATATGGGCTAATGATTTTGAACTGGACTGGGTTGGGATGCTTCTTAATGTCCCATTCCTCTTGTATATAAACCCTTTCCTTATATCCATATGTGTCTCAATGAATCTGTTTCTGTAGTTTGCCTGGACTAACACACATTTCTTCCAAGCTTTGCTCTTTTTCTTAAATTCCAATGACTTTTGTGCTCTGTGTCCTCCACAATTCCTAGAGTCATTTATGCCTAGATGTGTCTCTGTTCCCTATATCTTAAGTACCTTGAAATCAGGTACCATGCCTCATGAAATGTCTATGTTCAGTATCATAAAAACTGGATTCATGCTAAATGTCTGTTTTAAAAATGTAAAATGGCTTGTTTCAAATATACAATGATTAATGTCTTAACCATTCCCAATTATATGTTAATACACTCAAAAAGTTGTTTAAATCCCAGTTGAACTAAGGCAGAAATGAAATGATCAAATATTCATTAGTCTGTCATCACATAGTAAATTATCTTAATTTTTTGATTTTTCTATTCCTACTCTTTTCTCTTTTTCAGAAAACTACATGCAACTCACAACCAAAACCAAAGAATAATTATACATAATTTTGATACTTTTCTACTCTTAAATGCCCCCAAAGCACTTAGATGCAGTGTAATTTGAGACCTAAACCATACACAATACTGTTTCTGAAACCACATTTATTCAAAATAAATTCGCAACTAAAGGTAATTGATGCTTCTTTAAATTTAATGTTTTCATGAACACAGTAGAATTGTTTTCAAATGGTTACTATAATGAATCAAGTTTGAAGGTAAACAGTGTATGAATTATTCTCATTGAATTTTATTAATGTTTTTAAATTAAAAACCTATTTATAAAATGCCTGTATTGTGCTTTTATGTTGTTGAAGTGTGATTTACTAGTTTTACAAAATGCCCTGGAATATAACATAATGATTCATTGCCCTATTAACAAAGAAAAAAACAGAATTTTTTAGGGACACCTGACTTTTAAATCTTTGTAGAAGGGCCAACATGCCTCCTCTGTAACTGGATTCTTCACTTGAACTTATTCTACATTCATCAGCCATTGAGGGATAATAATGGAGAGCCTCAGAATTAGGGCTTATGCACTCCATGTGCATATTCCTTCATTGATATAGAGAAGGAAGTTGTGTTAGGCCGGGTAGACTAATGGAACAAATTTCATAGACACGCATATGGATATAAGGAAAAGGTTTATATACAAGAGGAACAGGACATTGAGAAAACATTCCAGTCCAGTTCAAAGTCCTAAGTCTGATATTAACTCATATGCCTGAAATCAGTCTATAAAGTCTCCTTACAACTCACGAAGTCATAGTTCAGTGGGTGCAGAATCCTGGTGCTGCCAGGGGTCTACCACATGGCTCTTCGCTTCCAGAGTTCAGGGTTCATCAACGGGATCCCATGGTGGCAGAAGCAGCTCATCACTGGCAGAGGTCTCCATGTGGCCACCCCAGTTTCAGAGGTCTGGCTGCATCGGGACAAAGCCAGGTGGTCTCTCCACCGACTCCTCCAGCTTCTCAGATGCTGCCATCTTGTCTTGGTCATGATTCATCATCTCTGAGACTAACTCCCAACAACAGGGGAAATAGCTTCTCATCTTCACGAGGGAGATTTCCCAAAAGTCTCAAGAGAAAGCCATGCCCACATAGAGGCCTCATTGGCTACTCAATGGCTATCTCCAGATTAACAGGCTAGACTCCACCCCTACATTTCAATCATAAAATTAACATAAGCACAGGACTGCCACAGAAGTGGTGGTTAAATTCATACCAATCAGCTAAGGTAGACCATATGACTCACTTCCGTGGGATTTTTCTCTGTTGATTCAGTCAATGGACACCTGCGGAGCAGTTCAGTAAGTGTTCAATTGTTGATCCTAAGGTTAGAGGTTGAAACTGATCAGCCACATAGTAGGAGAAAATGAGACAATGTGCATAAAGATTTGCAGCCTGTGATAACACTATATGGAACCCTCCGTGCAGTCTTCCTTGACTCCTTCCCAACATCTTGTAACTATAATCAGATCGTACATTTCTTCCCACCTCAGCTATTTAAACATGCCTATCTCTGTATTTTGTGGGAGACTTTGGGGGACAGAGGCTTTATTTCATTTAGCTTTGCATTTTTTAATGTGTAATACTTTGCACATAGCACTTAAAGAATATATTTGTATATCAATTTCCCCCATAAAATGAGAACATCATATTGCCATGTATTATTTTAAGCATCCTGAGATGTAGCTACAATCTTAACATGAAATGATAGTTTCATATAACCATGAACAAGGATCTTATCAGTGTGTACACACATAAATCCAATTAGATACTAGATAAGTCTCACAACTAAATGATTGTGCAGCCAAGGCTGCAAGACCATTTTCTCTGTGTTTATTTTATTTGGGGGGCTGTTGTACTCAGTTTACAATACATAGAATGCATAAAAATGCATAAGAATCCCAATATTAAACTGCTTCAAGGAAAATGAAGTGTAGTGCTCAGGGTCTTGATTTTTGAAAAAATGCTGAGTGAAAGAAACTTAAAGAAATAAAATGATTACACTTATGAAAATATAAATGAGTTATGCTAGCCTGAGGCCCAAAGGAAATGAAAACATAGACTTCATTTAAGGCTGATATTTGAAGGTTTCAGATAGCTTAATTTGCTGTAAAAATCAAGCAGAGTAAAATTTAAAACAAACAAGCAAACACTCTAAGAGCTAAAAATGGAGATGTGAGCCAGTTAAGACTAGCAGAAAATTGAACTAATATGAAAATTATTTGATAACTGAATGCCCTGTGTATGATCCTTGAAGACTAACATCAGAAATATGTAGGGATATATTTTGTAAGCACTCATAGAATACTTTGGTGGTTGGAAGCTTACCAAACAGATTCTTAAATGATTTTATTAAGGACATAATCTAGGTATCTTGCAATTTAATATTAAAGTAACAGACAGGTTACACCAAATAAAGGAAGCTCACAGACCGGTGGGTGCAAAGTCTTGTGAATCCAGTGGTGATAGAAGTATCTCAGCTCTGGTGGGGGTCTCCTGGTGACTCCTCCTGCTTCAGGACTCTAGCACAGCTCCATGTGTCTTGACAGCATGAAAGTTTCTCAGGGAGAGTGAGTGTGCATTCCATCTCCAGTGAGCTATCTACTTCCCTAGTGCCTCAAAATGGAGTGATCAAGCTGCAGCTAGACTGACAGGGTGAACTCCATCTCTTCACTCTTAATAGTCTCAAATAGACAATAGATTATGTATCTACCACAGCTGGGATTGAGTGACCAGTACTTGAGTAAGAGGTTAGAGCTTGCAAAGAATTACCCCATCAATTTGGAGAACACTTAGGGGAGACACTCCCATATGTATACATGTATTATAGCTTTAGACTGTATCCTAGGATGTACATGAACACAAAACGTGTACCAATGTCAATTATGTCTTAGTTTTTTATCTGGTCTTTCAGAAAGGTTATATGAAACACAATTTTATTTGTCATCTATGTTTCCCTGTGATTCTTTAATTTTCTGCAGACTCTTCAGCAGCATGTAAAACTTTTTCACAGTGTTGGTTGCAGCTAAAAGAATCGACAATTGAGAGAATTGGTTATAATATATTGATTTCTTCTGGTGACATTAGTTTGTAAGCAGCAAAATCTTTGGAGGAAACTGAAGTCTAGTAGTTTGGGGATGTGGCGGTCATCAACGTGAACCTGAATGAGTATTAGAGAAGGAAAATATCTGAGTAATGACTCAAAAATTGATGTCAGTCAACCCTCTTCTTATGCTTACACATTAGAAAATTATGCTCATCTGCTGCAGTTTTTTCTTTTTAAAAAATTTTCAGGGCTTTTATTGTAGTTCCAGTACTTGATGATGACTATCATTTTGCATCACATTATTTAATGTCAGTGTCAGAAACACCTGGAGCCTCACACACCTATTAGAAATGCAGGGCCCACTAGACACAGACAGGAGGATTTAAAGGAATTGCTTTTGTTAATGTTCTCATGCGACAGGCAGAGGCAGTAAGTATTAATTTATTAGTCAGTATTAGTTGGTTTTTAGCATTATAATTAGTATCTCTACAATGTTATAATTCTGGTATCAAAAAATCAATGCTTAGGAATTCTTTAGAAGTGATGTGGCTTCTTGGAGACTGTGATGTGCTTGAGGTCTTGTAAGAATGTTACCATAAACACATATGATGACAAATGTATGTGTGTATAAGGTGAGGGGGTATCGGAATACCAATTGAGTTATTTAATTTTTCTTCTAAATATGAGCAATTCATCACTAGATATAAAAGCACGCATAGTGATAGAACTGTGTGATTCTTACATCTTATCCCTTTTTTTACAGATTTTACTGCTAATCTATGTTTCTATCGAGTTTTGTAAAGCCAGCAATGTTTTGTGGTTGCAGGAGCCATGGCAGAGTGTTGTTGTTGCTGTCGTTTGGTGCTGTGAACTCAGTCCAGATGACAACATGAAGCACTCCACGTTTTATGCCACCCTCCTGATGGTTGTTATAGTTGAACCCATTTTTCCAGTCCTGTGGCAATTCATCTTGTTGAAGGTATTCCTCTTTTTCTCCGCCCTTCCATTTTAGTGAGTATTATGTCCTTCTGCCTGGATTTATCTCTCCTGATAACTTGTCCCTCTTAAGTGACATCAAATCTCACCATCCTCATCTCCAATGAACCTTCTGTCTGCTCTTAGAAGATGGATCTCTTTGTTCTTTGTGCAGAGCCTGGTAAGGTTCAAATGAATCCATTTTTCTTCTGTCTGGGTCTTGAATGTGAAACTTTCACATACATATGAAGTAATGGAAAATACCATGACTTGCATCGAGCATATCTGAATTCTCAAAGAAACATCCTTCCTTTTCAGACTTTACAGAGGCCTTGTGCAGCAGATTTACCCAACATAATGTGTCATTCAATTGATTGACTGCTGCTTTCATCAGCATTGATTGTGAATCCAAAAAGGACAAAGTTTATTAAGACTTTCATCATTGTCTATTTACTATGATGTTATGTATTGGTCCATTTGTGATGAAATATTTTTTTAAATTGGGTGGCTGCTATTCTAAATTTTCATCAATAAGTACTTCAAGATACCCTGACTTTCAGCAAGCAAAGTTGTGGCATATGCATATAGCAGGTTCTTAATAAAATGTGCTCTAATCCTGATACTGCATTTTTATTCACATAATCTAAATTCTCTAATATTTTCTCAGAATACTGATCGAATAATAGGGTGAGATGCATCCATGACACACTTTCCCTCCTTTTAAGCCCTGCAGTATTCCCTGGATTCATGTACAGGTTCTATAAAAACACAGTAAAATGCTTTGGAAATTCAATTCTTCTCAAGATATCCATAAATTGTTATGACACACAGTCAAATGCATTGGCACAGTTAATAAAACTTTCTTGTATAGTCTGCATTCGGCCAACATCCATCTAAGATCAGCAAGGATATTCCTTATCCCAAGACCTCTTTTGAATCCTACCCAAATTTCTGGCAGCTCCCTGTCAATGTCTTGCTGCAACTGTTGTTTTACTTGACTGTGATATTAATGCTCTTGTCCTATTACTTGAACACTCTGTTGAGTCATCATTCTTTGGAGTGGTAGCAAATATGCATCTCTTCCAGTTAGTGAGCCATTTGGTTGTCTTCTAAATTTCCTAACAAATGAGTGTTTCCAGGATTTCATAAACTAGAACTATTTTAATTCCTGGGGCCTTGTTTTTGACTAATGCTCTCAGTGCATTTTTAACTTATTCCTTCAGTTTAACTATCTATCCTTTATCTTCTTTTGATGCTTCATGCATCCTTCAATATTTTGCCCATGGGATCTTTCAATATTACAACTTAAGGCTTATTTTTCCCCTTGATTTGGCAGTCATCTTCTATTATTAATTTTATGATTGAAATGTGGGGGTGGAGTCTAGCCTGTTAATCTGGAGATGGCCATTGAGTAGCCAATGAGGTCTCTATGTTGGTGTGGCAGTTATGTGCTTATGTTAATTTTATAATTGAAATGTAGGGGTGGAGTCTGCCCTGTTAATCAGGAGAAAGCCATTGAGTAGCTGATGATGGCTTTCACCTGAGACTCCAGGGAAATCTCGCTGTATTTCCCTCGTGAAGATGAGAAGCTATCTTCCCCAGTTGTTGGGAGTTAGTTTCAGAGAGGGTTAACCACAGGCAACACAGAATGGCGGCTGCTGGGAGGCTGGAGTAGCTGGTGGAGAGATCACATGGCTTAGCCCTGATGAAGAAATACCTCTGAAGCTGGAGTAGCATGCTGTTTTTGGACCTGAGCCTTGGAAGCGAGGAGCCATGAGGAGACCCTTGCCAGTGCCAGAATTCTGCACCCACTGACCTGTGACTTCCTGAGTCGAAAGCAGACTTTATAGACTGATTTCAGGCATATAGGTTATTATTGGAGTTATGACTTTGCACTGGACTGGATTGGGATGCCTTCTTAGGGCCACATTTCTTTTGTATATAAACCCTTTCCTTATACTTATATGTGTGTCTCTGAAATTTGTTCCTCTAGTCTACCCAGACTAACTCAGTGGGCATGGCTTTCTCTGAGACTTCTGGGAAATCTCGCGATATTTCCCTTGTGAAGATGAGAAACTATCTTCCCCAGTTGTTGGGAGTTAGAGAGACGATTAATCACGGATGAGACAAGCTGGCAGCATTCGAGAAGCTGGAGGAGCCGGTGGAGAGACCACATGGCTTTGCCCTGATGGAGCAGGAGCTCTGAGGCTGGGGCGGCCACATGGAGGCCTCTGCCAGCGATGAGTTGCTTCTGCCACTACGGGATGCCGTTGTTGGACCCTGAGCCCTAGAAGCGAGGAGCCATGTGGAGATCCCTGCCAGCGTTGAGATTCTGCACCCACTGACCTGTGACCTTGTGAGTTGGAAGGAGACTTTATAGACTGATTGCGGGCATATGGGTTAATATTGGACTTATAACTTTGAATTGGACTGGGATCAGTGTTCTGTTCCTCTTATATATAAACCTTTTCCTTATATCTATATGTGTGACTATGAAATTTGTTCCTCTAGTCTACCCAGATTGACACACTTGAGTTCTTTCAGCTTAAGACATACTAAACATTTACCTCCTCTGTAATGTTTAATTCTAAGACATTGTGAATTTCATTATAATATTTGAAGTTCTCTCCCAAGGTGCCTTTTCTGTACAGCTTTTGTTCTTTGGCATTTCTTCCATTCGTTTCAGCCACTCAACAATTAGCAGCAGGATTCAGAGTCTCTTCCAATGTCCAATTTGCTTTTTTATTTCTTTTCTATCTTTTTTAATGACATTCTTCCTTTTGAAGAATGATGTTCTTAAAGTCATACCACATCTCAGCAGATCTTTTGTAATTAGTGTTTAAGGAAGTAAATCTGCGCTTAATATTTTTGAGCTGAGCCCCAGTGGCATAGTGGTTGAATGCAGGACTGTGGCCCACTGGCTTGGTGGTTTAAATCCAGCAGCAGCTCTCTAGGAGCAAGGCTGGGCTTCCTACTCCCACCAGAGGGCAGTGAGGCAAAAAAAAAAAAGATATCCTTGAATAGGGTGGGGTAGATTAATGGTAGTATGTTGCCTCTTATGGACTTGCTCTCATTTTCTTCAGCTCCAACCTGAACTTATATGTGAGTGATGGAAGGTCTATCTCACAATTAACACCTAGCCTTGTTCTAGCTGCTGACACTGAGCCTCTTTATTGTCATTTTTTACACACATAGTCAATTTGATATTCCTTCTGGAAAAATCTATACATTTATAGTCACTTTTTGTGTGATTGAAAAATAGGTGAATTCTATGGAAAAGGTTTTTGCTTTTCAAGATATAAAGATCTCCACCTTCATATCTATCACCAAGAGATATAATCTATCATCTTTTCCAATAACTATTTCTTCCTCTGAGTAAACCAGAGGATCAAAGAAGCTACGTTATAGGAAAAGAATGCACTATTAAAATTGTCGGGAGATTTATTAACGACATTAGATATGCAGATAATGCAATGTTGTAAGCTGAATATGAGAAGGTCTTAAAGCACATGCTGATGGAAATCAAGGACTGAAATCCATATGGATTTCAACTCAATGTAAAGAAAATAAAAGGGCGCTGCTTAAAAAAAAAGAAAAGTGCTCACTTAACCGATATGTAACATCATGGCAAATGGGGGTAAAAATTTGGAGTTGTTAAGAATTTAATCTCATTTGAATCCTTAGTCAATGCTTATGAAAACAGCAGTCAAGAAACAAAAGAATGCATTGCCTTTGGCAAATGTACTATGCTTCACCTCTATAAAGTCCTGGGAATTAAGCATATTGTTTGAGGACTAAGGTTCTCCTGACTCAAGCTCTGCTATTGTTGTCCTTTGGAGAAAAGATAATTAACTTCACAACAAATTATCTCGTAGAATCCCTCACTATAGTCACTGGACCATCATAATTCCTCGTGTGTGTTACCACTTTTGCAACATGCAGACTCAAGTTTGCCTACATCTGTCATCTGAGTCACCAATTAAACAGGCAGCTGGTGAGATGTAAATATGTCTGTTCTGTAATGCACTCATATGTTTCCTCTCTATGCATTAATTAATTCTCCTTGAGTGGACCTCATAATTTGCATTATTTTTGCTATTCAGTAATATAAACTTTTCTCTGAAAAAAAGTTCCTTGATCTATTGAAGGTAGAGTTCCACCTGTGATTGCCTTGACAGTGCCAGAGCAAATGATTTCTTGGGCCTTATTGCCTTTAGGTCAGAGTTTCCTCAGCCCTGATATAAAAGAACAAAATTCTTTGAAATAAAATAAATTCAAAGTAGAGGGTAACAAAAATAAAGGCAGACCCTTACAAAAATGAATTGACATAGTTTTTGCTGCCATGGACTTACATAGAGGAACAGTTATGAGGATGTTGTGTGAGACTGGGCTGAAGAGAAAAATAAATTAATTGACTCTCAAAGGTGTGAGAAAAAAACTTTATATCAAGAAAAAAATTATGCATTAATAACACATGGCAGCCCGATCCAGATCAAGTCCATAAGTCCAATATTAGCCCATGAATTCCTCTTGATATTCCAAGCACATTCAATGATGTAAAATGCAGAAATATTACAGGCTAGTGGGTGCAACATATTGTGGATCTAGTGGCAGTAGAAGCGTCTCAGATCTAGGTCTCCATGTGGGCTCTCTAGCTTTATGAGTGTGTCTTCTCAACAAGAAAGTGAAGGAGAGAAAGAGAGAGAGAGAGAGAGAGAGAGAGAGAGAGAGAGAGAGAGAGAGAGAGAGAGCTGCCTTTTCTGATGGCAGAATCAAGAGAATGGAAGTTTCCAGAATCCGTATGAGAATGCCATGCCCACAAGGAGGCTAGAGTTCACTCCCTACTTACCAAGTTGACATGAAATTATGTAACAACCACAGATGGTGCAGTTTTTCTTCTGTTATCTATTGGCTTGTTATGAGTCAGACTGACTCTAGGGCACCTAAGAACTACAATGTTCTTCCCATTTTATTTCCCACTTTTGCATTCCATTTACCAATAATTATTACTCATAACATATTTGATCAATTTAAGACTGATGGCATTGGTAGAATTCTTCTATGTGTTCATCACTAACTTTAAAAATTAGTGCATCAATTTCTGTAATAGTTGTATTGATTAGAATTCGTTTTATGCAGATAGGCATTATCCTATCAATGGCATTATCCTATCCTATCATTATCCTATCAGGCAGTATTAACCTTCAAGATAGATCTTGAAATGTCCTTTTGGATGGTGAATACAATATCATTCCTCTTGAATGTGTCGCTCCCAACATAATAGCGCATATTATTTTCTAGCTCAAAATGACAAATACCAGACACTAATACCAGTGTCACCTCACAGGCACCTGGAATTCTGATCTTATGTGTCCCATTTCATTTTTAACAACTTCCAATTGTCTTAGATTCATGCTTTGTACATTCCAAGTTTCAATTATAATTGATGTTTTGCAGTTATTTCTTCGTATCATCACTCATGCTTCACTAAATAATGAAGGCCTTCAAATCATTGTTCTTTGGTCTTCACTCTATCTATGTCCTCAGGGTCTACTCTACTTTGAGAAGACAGTTAGTCCTCAGATGTATTTCTGACCCAAGCTAGAAGGATGATCTTTTGGCATTAACGCTGACAATATTCTGCTTTCCTCTCTTAAGCTTTCAGCATCTTAGGATGTTTCAATGCTATTGATAGGGTTTTCAGTGGTTAATCCCTATGAAGTGTGCAGCTGAGTCCTTCCTCATAAGCTTTTGTTCGTCTGGAAGCTTTGTTGAAACCTGTTCAGGTTGGGTGACCCTGTAGTATTTGAAATACAAGTGACATAGAAGTAAAATAAAACTTGGCAGCTCAGTCCATATCAAGGCTGTAGGTCCAATATTAGGCCATGTATTCCTCTTGATGCATCACAGCAACACGTAAGCCATCACAGTATGACTTCTGGACAGACAACTGATTAATGTAAGAATAGAATACCAAGATAAATGAGAAGCATTTAGTTAATATTCCCATAAGCTTTGTATCTATAGAAAATAACCATATATTACTTCCAACATGGGGAAATACTATAAATAAAAATAACAATAACAGAGAGAACTTTGTATTTCGAAACCATTGCCAATTCTTTACCATGCTATATAAAGGTGAAACTGAAATCTACAGTGAGTGCAAGATTGTCTCCCACAGGCTACTCTTCACCCCTCTTTTTTTGCACGCAAAGACCAAGAATGGTCATAAAGCACTTTTTGTCAAATAATACCTTTGGTACTTGATGGCTGTCCCACCTACTTTAAAAATTTATATAAACTCTGTGTTGGAATATAAATTTATCTTTCAAGTGCTACTATTTGCTTTGCAGGTTTCTTGCCTCAGGCATTCTTTAAATCTAAAATCTCTACAGAAGCTTAAAGTAGCTGCATTTGAAAATTCCGACTTTAATATTATATTTAGCTTTTTTCCTTAATGAAAACATTTTCCATTCATTATGTATGTTGAAAGTTTTAAAATTATCATAATTGTGAGACATTAAGATGTCTTATGATGACAAGTCATTTTATTAAACAATATTTTTTCTTAGTGCAAAGAATGACATATATATTTCAACTCTGAAAGTTTACATTATCCCAGCTCATGAGAGGTTAGAGCTTAGAAAGATTAAAAGGAGGCAATCTAATTTAATGGTTTGCAATTATAGTTGATGAAGAAAAGTGTTAATCAGGGTAAAATATCCTCCTTGTGGAAAAAAAATATAAAGTCAAAGAAAATAAGATGAGAATTCTTGCCTTTGATTTCTTATTTCCCATATTGACTCAGCAGCAATCAAGCAGACATATGTCAAGTAGAGTGTCTTACAAATGGAGCCCCATTCTAACAGTGCACGTAGAGTACTTGAAAATTATGTCACTATGAAACAGTAAAGCTATGAGGGAAGCTTTGTTAACCTAGGTAGACTAGAGAAACACAGTGAATTTCATAAATCACCAAGTGACATTCTAATAGCATGATGCAGTCAAAATTCCCTTTCCTCTACACATTCAACCTGCATACCATTTTACCATTTATATATATACATATATACACATATATAACCATCTTTTTATTGTCATAATGAGATTGATTGTAATTGATATTGAATGAAGAGGTATTGGATGTAAGGTCTCCTTACACTTTCAATGGTACACCCTGTTATATGTAGAAAGGCCACATATTTCTTTATGAACTTTTATATTAGAGGCACTGTGTTGTAGAAAATTGCTTATATAGATTTCTCAGTTTCCCTGGATACATTTTGTTTTGTCTTGTTTTGTTTTGGATGGGGGCATCACTACTCACATAGAATTCTTTCAAAACAAACAAACAAAAAGAGTAAGTTTTTATCAAAAGATTTCATAAAATTCAAGTAAACAAAAATTCCCACATCATAGAAGCTTTACAAATTTACTGGAGTGTTGTCTCAGATAAAACAACAGTCTAAACTAAGCATTTGGAGGAATGTTGGGAAACTATGAAAGGTGAGCAAAGGTAGAGTGAAGAAAGTGGTAACAGACCTTAGCATTGATGCTATAACTATTGAATTGAGATCTCAAATACTTCAAGTTTTAATTTTTTGGAATGTCTTGACCTTAGCAATTTTTTCTCTGAATGTGTACCAAAACTATTACATGAGGATAATGTTTCCATAATTAAAAAAATAAAATTGAAACTAAGGAAGGTGATGATATGCAATGAACTATAACTAGGAATGAGTTCTCAATATGATAGAAATATCATGGTCCAATCAAAAAGGGCTACTAAGAGAAACTGCTGGGCCAATTAAATGCAGAGAGGCAGAGAGGTCAGCTCTGAAGCTCATGGTGAATCAGAAACTTTTTGGTATTCCAATAGGGTCATCCTCATAGGTTTCCTTGAGAGACACAAGATGATCATGAAGAGTTATTATGAAGAAATTTGAAGAACATTGAAAAATACACCCATGAAAATTTGATGCCAAATTATTTTCTTTTTTTCCCCCAAATTCAGTGAACATTGAAAACATATGAAACCTGAGTCCTTGGAGGAGACAAAAATCGGTCTTTTCTTGTATTGTAAGTCACAAGAACATAAACTTCTTTTGAGCAAGGCCTAGAGAGATGGAAACCCCATCTTCATAAATGCCTGGAGCTACATTAAGAAACAATAGCTTCATAGTTTGATATTTTTCTTTAGTAAATTTTCTATAGTTTTGTAACAATATTTTGTACTTACCTTTGAATTACCTGTATCTCATCTGTGGATGCTTGTTGTTTACTTATCTAAATTATCACCCTAAGATAATAAAATAACGAAAACATCATAAGCTGGGTCGGTATTCCAAGATCAGACCTCACTGCTAATTCCTTCAGTGACTGAGGAAGTGGCATTTTTGGTTTCTATGTTATTTCTTCTGTAAAACCATGGTAATAACACATTTACCTTTTTGCTTTCTTCTGAGTAGGGAAGAGAAGATGATGTGCTCAGAAGTCTCTAATTCAGTTATTCTGTAGACATCTCATTCTTCTTTGAGCCCTCAAAAATTTGGGTACAGTAAAGAGGTCAATATGATGAAGTTTCCAATTTTTTACATAATTACCATTCTAGTATTCATTAACTAAGGCAAGTATTGGGAAAAAAAGCCACAGGGGAAGATTTTACTACATTCTCCCCTCTAGCAGTATCCTTTCTGTTGATTCTAAAGTTTCATTTGTCCGTTTTCTATTTTGTCATCCTAACTGACCCAGTTTTCATCTTAAGTGAATTCAAGATGAACTGGAAGCATGCTCCCCAGCTCTCCCTCAGTAAGGATGCAAATCTACTTCATTAGTATTTCTAGGGACATACATGATCCCCCCTACAACTAACAGAACTATTCTTCACCCCTTGTTTGGCTTCCTCTCTCGCCAAGCATCATCAGACCTTTGGCCAGGTCCCAGGGTTAGAACGCAGTTCTGAACCAGCATCTTCTCTCGCTTGCTTTTGTTTTGTTTTCCTGCATAGTTACCCAAAAGGTAAACTCATCGCCATTGTGTCAATACCACCTGATAGCAACCCAATTGGAAGGGTGGGACTGCCCCTGGGGTTTCTGAGACTGTACCTATTTACAGGCATCCATAGTCCCTTCTTAGCATTGATTGCTTTGAAATACTCAGAGGAGCTGAAAGTTTTGAACGGTTTACTTGTGGTTAGTTGCCCTATACATACCTGTTATGCCACCACAGGTCCACAAACTTAGACAGATGATGCTTAAACAAATAGCCATTGGGGAAAGGGCAGTAAAAAAGTTAATACCTCACATGATCCTTTTGCCCTTTTTTTAACCCATCAGCCGAATTGACTTTCACTTTAGATCTTTGTTGCTATAAAAGCCTACTGCCATCTGTTGGTCATCAAATAAATGAATCCTTTGGTATCAGCTCACCGTGGTTCCTAGTTTGCTTCATGGTCATTGATGCAACTCCCTGTTTTTCATTTCTGTGAATAAAACCAACCAACTCTTTGTTAGTTAAGCTTTCTTGGTTGACTGAATTCTACAATGATATTCCCAAAAGATGCTCAGAGAGGGATTGAAAGGGCTCAGAGTTGGAAAAGGCATATAAAATCAGTGGAGAGTGACAGACAAGTAATCCAGAGTCTGATTGCTTGTCCATATTTAAATATTGCAAGTAAAAATGTTAGTACTATCACAATATAGTTACAATGTAACCACTTTTTTGAGAAATTCAGAAGCAATTGATGAAGCCGGTTCTAAGAATTATGGTTGGGAATAAAAAGTCAAACTAATTTATAGTTGCATGAAATTTGAAATGCTCTTTCATTTATATTATAATACAGAGATAAATTTGATTTCACATAAGGTGAGTAAAATATGTATCTGCAGCAAGGCAGAATAAAAAAATCATGAAATAAATAATAAATCATGCAATTTGAAATTGAGCACCTTTGTTGGATCACTTAAGCTCACAGTTGATAGAAATTTCAAAATTAAGTTAATCTGTCCTGTTGTTTTCACCCTGAATCTGTCTGTTTGTCACACTGTGGTGGCCTATGTGTTGCTATGAGACTTCAGGCTATTTCATTGATATCTCAAATGCCAGAAGTGTCACCAAAAGTGAACAGGCTTCAGTAGAACTTACAGACTCACAACAGATTCTGAATCACCTTGAGAAGCAGGGGAATTCTGCAATGCTTCATTGTCATCTTGTGGAACTCATACATGGGTCGGGAGGCAGTTGTGCTGATGGAACAAGGTACTGCCTGGTTTAAAATCAGGAAAGGTATGTAACAGGATTTTACCCTTTCAACATACTTATTTAATCTGTATGTTGAAGAGCTGGCTTATATGAAGAAGAAATGGGGCATCATTATTCGGGGATGATTTAAAAACTAACAACATGCAGATGACACCACCTTGGTTGTTGAAAGTTGGAAGACCATAAAGTCCTTGCTGCTACTGATCAAGGATTGCAGTCTTCAGTATGGATCTCAACTCAATGTAATATGACTCAAATCCACAACACCTGTCCAATAGGAAATTTGATGAATGGGGGAAACATTGAAATTTTCGGGGATTTTGTCCTGGTTGAATTCACCATTCATGTTCATGGAAACGGCAGTCAAAAGATCAAAAGGCAAGTTACACTCAGTAAATCTGCTACACAAGACCAAGTTAGAGAAACGAAAAGTATAGATGTTACTTTGATACTAAGGTATGCCAGAAACAGCCATAGTAATTTAAGTTTCCTCATATGATGTGAAAGCTGAGCTTAAGATTAGAGAAGACTACCTGAGCCTTGGTGGAGTAGTGGTTGTGCATAAGACTGCGGCCCACTGGGTTGGAGGTTCAAATCTAGCTCTCCAGGAGCAGGGCTGGGCCTCTTACTCCCACCACCAGGGCAGTGATGTCCCCCTCCCAAACACAAACAAGATTAGAGAAGACTAAAGAAGAATCAATACATTTTAATTGTGATGCTGGAGAAGAACATTATAAGTTCCATGGACTGCTGAAAATACAAACAAATCTTTCTTTGAAGAAGTGCACCCAGAGTGCTCAGTGAGGCCTTGTTTTACATACTTCAGAAATGTTTTTAGAAGAGATGATGGTCAGGAGAAATAGACCATGTTTGGTAAAGTAGAGGTGCAACACCAAAGAGAAGTCCCTCGAGGAGATATTTTGACAATGTAGCTGCAACAATGGACTCAACATAGAAACAATTGTGAGTATGGCCGAAGACCATGTGTTGTTTCAAGCTGTTGCCCATAGGGTCACTGCTGCTTCAAACCAACTGAAGGGCACCCAACACCAGCAGCAACAGTAGCCCACTTACTATGTGATCCCACTACTTTTGCCAGACATCTTCATGCAAACTTTTCTCAAAAACAAATCTCTGTCTTAACAATTCAAGATTCCTTTTGGAAATCCTTTCCATTTTCACAAATTTGGAACTGGTATATAATATCATTTATTATTCTTTTATTTTCTAAGATTAGATATATCAATTCTAAAGTATAGACTTTTAGTTTAATAAAAATAAATATAGATAAGACATCTAAAATATGTCAAGAGGATGAGGTGGCAATATCTGATTTTCTTTGATTTCAAAGGGGACAGAAAGGCTGGCGTAAGTGGTTGAGTGCGGGACTGCGGCCCGTGGGTGTGGCGGTTCAAATCCAGCGGGGGCTCTCAGGAGCAGTGCTGGGTAGCTCCCACGAAGACCAGAGGGCAGTGATGCCCTCCCCGAAAAAGGGAGGCAGAAAAATCCAACTCAGTATCATCCCAAATATGTTTCTTATGATACAGAAATTAGACATGCTTTTACCCTTCTCGCCATCTTAATTCCCACAGCCCCATCTATATCTCTCCGGAGTTCAGGAATTCATTGCAGTGACCACAAAGAACATATATATTGTACTCATGATTACAGTATTTGTTAGGAAGGTACAGGCTATAATTCGAATAAGAAAGGTTTAGAGTACAGTTCTTTGTCCAGGATGAGCTCTTGTCTCTTCCTGGAAACCAGCCTCTTTCTGGCCCCTTGGCTTAGTTTCTTCTCTGCTCAAATAATGTTGCAAAGCTCTTTAATCACTGCCAATAAATGTTCAATGAGTACTCTATTCTGTCTTGACCCACAGCCTGAAAAGTGCTCAGTTCTAGTTCTTGGAATTAGCAAAACCAATATTCTACATTAAGTATTTTGAAGCATTCCACTCAGTTAGTCTTCTGCTAAAAGAGACTCAATTCTCCTTGCTCTATAGCTTGGGAAACTCACTTATCTGTCAAGTACTCTATTTCTGTGGTTGCTAAAATTCCTCTGATCTCACCTGGATCTAGGAGGTTCATCCTGTAGAGAACATAGGGCCCAAAGAATGTGAGCTGTCCTTTTCTCTTCTTTCTTGGTGGTTGGGAGATCTCTTTCTTTTTTCTAAAATGGCTGAATTTATACATAGCAGTATGACAAAGGTAACCAATTGCAACATGTGCTAGTCCGGGTAGGCTAGAGGAACAAATTTCATAGACACGCATATAGATATAAGGAAAAGATTTAAATACAAGAAGAACAAGACATTGAGCCCAGTCCAGTTCAAAGTCATAAGTCCAATATTAACCCATATGCCTGAAATCAGTCTATAAAGTCTCTTTCCGACTCATGAAGTCACAAGTCAGTGGGTGCAGAATCCCAATGCTGGTAGGGGTCTCCACATGGCTCCTTGCTTCCAGGGTTCAGGGTCCATCAATAACAGAAGCAACTCATCGCTGGCAGAGGTCTCCATGTGGCTGCCCCAGCTTCAGAGGTCTGGTTCCATCAGGGCAAAGCTGTGTGGTCTCTCTGCTGGCACCTCTAACTTCTCGGATGCTGCCATCTTGCCTTGTCTGTGAGTCATCGTCTCTAAGACTAACTCCCAACAACTGGGGAAGATAGCTTCTCATCTTCATGAGGGAAATATCGCGAGATTTCCCAGAAGTCTCAGGAGAAAGCCATGCCCACACAGAGGCCTCATTGGCTACTCAATGGCTGTCTCCAGATTAACAGGCTAGACTCCACCCCAATTCAATCAAAAAATTAACATAAGTATGACCGCCACAGAACATTAGAGTTCCAGCTCCTTACTTTCACAGCTAGATCTGTAAAAAAAACCCACTTCAAACGGAATAGAATTCTATTCGCACCTTTTCTCACCGTCTCTCAACCAGGCACAACAGGAAAAAGGTCATTTGGCAGATACAAACGCAAGGCTAGAGGAGCCAGATCAAGTAAGTCACTGCACCACAATGTGTCTGGAAGCATCTTTGCATCTTTCAGGATACATTGGCCAATGTCAACAAAGCACAATGCACGCTTCAAATGAATTATCAACTGCCGAATAGAAGAAGTTACAACTTTCCTTATTTGTCCTCCCTAAATCTATATTCTTCACTCATTTTCCTGTAAAAACCATGATGATATCTTTGATATGCATTATTTTAGTCTTCTTTTTGTACTGTAAGACATACATATGAATCCATAAAAATAAAGTTTTGCTTTGTTTCTCTCATGTTTTATATATATATTTTTGCAGTGATTGCTTTTTTTCTTATTTTTAAATGACCGTTGCCAATGATGACCTCTGTAATTTGATTATGTTTAATTGACTAGTTGATTTATTTTTTAAACTTTTATGTAGTGTCTTTGTGTGTCTTTGTGTAATGACTTATTGATAAACTTCTTTAGAGATGTACACTGATGAGGTTTCTACTTTCTGTCTACAAAAGTTAGTCTCCTGAATATTGCTCTACAAATGGAATTTAGGAGTGAAAAGAACTAATTTTAATTTCATTGATAATTTTGAAAATCTACATATAACCTACAGAATGTGAGAATTCTTGTTAGCTCATATTGCTAAAAAAATTACTATTTTTCTCAATTGTCTTGTTGTGGTACAAGATTTCCTATTCTCTTAAATTATTAGCTGCCTGTTTAGGAGTAGAGGGCATTTTGTGGTGTTATGACTTAGACCTTGAACTCCTAAACTGTATGGTTAGCAATTCAAAACCACTAGCTACTCTTTAAAAGAAAGTCAAGATTATGTAAAGATCTAAAGTCTTGGAAACCATACAGAATCACTATGAGTCAAAAGCAACTCAGTGGTAGTAGTGGATTTAGTTTTTACTTCTGGCTAAGAGTAATTGTATTTACTTTCCTAGTTATATTCTTCTAATGTGAAATATTAATTAATATGTGTTACTCATCTTAGGGGCTATGATATCTCTTTAATCCCGGGAAATTAGCTATATAACTATATATCATTTCTTAATTATTGGCACTCTGAATAGCATTCCCTCCTGTCACTTGATTAAATTCAGTAGTTCATTTATCTTTAATTCTATATAATCAAATTTTTTGCTCTACTCCTGTATGTGTTGCCTTTTTTGGGTTTTAAAAATTATTTTCCTCAAAAAGAGTTATTTACCCATATTTTACTTTATGTTTTCTTACATGTAAATATTTATTCCACAGTCAATAGTTAAGCTATATCATTTTAATTTTACTTCTAGCACGGAAAGCAAGCATTTATTAAACTATCCACAAAACTGTCTTCAAGTACAGAATTGTCAATTTCCCTTGAGTTTTATTTCCTTTTTTTTGAGTTTTATTTCTTTTAAACTTACTTAACAGTCCTATTTTCTGCAAAGTCCATGAGCACATTTATTTTTTAGACCAGTAAGTCTCACCAAAAAAGTTTCCTACTTCTTGTGTATCTGTATATAAATATAGCAAAATGGAACTTTACAGAAGAAAATAGGTTATGATTGATTTCTTCTAAAGTGGAGCAGATTGACTCCTCCTTTACTCCAGGTATTGTATTGCTCTTAATGCAGTCAGAATCCCAATAAATATCAGGAGGCACATTACACTCTGGAACTATAAAGAGCTTCTGAAACTATAAGTGCTTTTGTCCTGTTCTATGATCTACTACTAACACATTCCTATTCTGGATGCACAGTTAGTTGGAATTTACTATCTATATCTTTGCCAAACTCCATCTTAACCCTTTGGACACTAGCTTGAAGTGTGATGTACTTTTGTTAAATTCTGATCATACGGTCTGTCATTTAACAATTGTCCCATTTTATAAGGTATGGGTGTGACAGAGAAGAGAAAAGGAAATAGAGATAGATAGACAGATGATAGAGAATTCCATCTAGTATACTGTGTCATATATTTTGAACCATTTATTGGGATTATAATGGCTATTTAATACTATGTTAAGTGGAACCATGGATGCAGTTGGGTAAGTATGAGGTGCTTGAAGTCCAGTGGTCTCACATGGAAAGAGAGGGAAGCTGTATGCTCCAGGAAAAAGAAAATTATAAATCCTTGGAAACTCACAAAGGCCTTTATATTGAATTATACAACATCCCTGTGAGTCCGTATTGCCTTAATGAAAGTAAGGCTTGTTTTTGATTATGGTTTTCAGATGTGTCAAAATTGACTCTATAGCAGTGGTTTTTATATTCGTTTTTTTTTCCCTGTAAGGCTTATATGTACTGTAATATATGTAAGAACAATACACAGTGTCATATTGGAAATACGTAATTGAAACAGGCTATTTCCCTTCATCTGTGTAGACCAGCCACTGTGTGTGTGACAGTGCGCGTGCGCTCACACACTCTCTTATATTTAGCGAGCAGATGAAATGGCCATTAGTTACTCCCTCGATTTCCTTTCTGTTGCCTCCTACCTTCAGGGTTTACTGCTATCTCCAGGTTTTAAGAGGGTTTCTTTCTTTCTTTCTTTCTTTTTTTTTGCTATTGGTATATCATGTCGATCTGATACCAGGATTTTCCTTATTGTCCCATGAAGTTGGCCCACTATTAATGCTCTTGTCATTAATGCTCCATCAGATCCCCTGCTTATCACACTCATGGTATTCTATCAAACATAGCCAATAGAGAACAAACAAACAAAACAAAAACAAATTCTTTGCCACTGAGTCAATTGTGACTCAAAATGAGCCTATGAAGAGAGGAGAACAGAGTGTGGGTTTCTGAGATTGTTTATTTTTAAGGGTCAGAGCACCATCCTTCTCCCTCAGAGTCACCTCCCAGGTTAGAAGTGTGAACCTCGTGCATAAGCAGAAAAACGCATCACCCAGCGCATGATCCCATGTCTGTAAACAGGGTTCCTAATAGATTATAGTGCTTATTGTTACATAATTAGCTCATAGATAATCCTTAGTTCCACATCCCATTTTCATGCTGAAATGAGTAGCATAGAGGATTAATTAAATTGGAGGATTTAAGGTAAAGATACACACAGAAGGATAAAGTAAGAATACTGCTATAAAAATAGGCATTTTATATAAAACTCAAAATTTTAAACTATTGTTTCTTGACATATTCATCTATGTCTATACACTTCTAAAGATGGTGTTTCCATCTCTCTAACCTTTCCCTAAAGTATTCTCTTTGATTTAAATGCTGTCAAAACAGTAGTCTGGCAGCCTCGAGAGACTCAACGGTGTTTCTTTCAAATATTCTTTGATTTGGGGGAACAAAAAGAAGTCTGAAGAAATGATATCAGAGCCATAAGTTGTATGGGGGTAAAGCGTCTCAGCTAAATTCTCATAGGATAACTTTTTCTACGCTGGAAGAATGAACTGGTTGATTATTGTAGTAGGAAAAACAGGTTATTAAGCACAATTTCCTTTATTTCTCCCACCCATGCAGTCATGAAATTTCTGAAAATGTCTCCAGAATTGCATATTTTCTGCCTTTCTGGCATGAACAAATTACCAAAGATTTTGATGAATCCACTAGAATAGTTGCCATTACCTTCTGAGCTATTCTCTCACTCCTGAATTTTGCAGACCCAGCATAATATCTCAAAGGCCATTGTTTTGATTAAATCTTTTTGGAAGGCACTCTAATAAGACTAAGACACATATATTGCTGAAAGAACTTGCCTCAAGTCATCCACTAGATGCCGAAATATATGTAAATGCATTTTGTTTGAAATGAATCTATATATGCATGACCTGGAACCAAGTCTCTCTCTCTGGGGATATTTTTACTCTCTCTCAAAATGTGTGTACACACATATATATGTATACATACACATATAAATATATTGTATCTGTGTATTTATATTTGTATATATACCACACACATATATTTCGACTCCATATGTATGTTTGAAATAAGCATATAAACTGGAATAATCTTATAAGGGCAATTCCAGCTTGTTCAATAAGGTCACTATGAGTCACAATGGACATAATAGGTTTGATTTTGGTTTGATTTCGCACCTGATAGAAAGCACATCTGTGTATTAGGGTTAAAGTCTGAAACTTTCTTGCTGCTTCCCACATTAACGTTGGCAGGCAGTCACAATTTCCGTTCTGAGTGCTCTAATTAAAATCCTAGTTAAATAAGCAGGCACAGATTTCCTAAATCTCATTGTGGTTTCAGGAAGAGGAGTGCCAGGGATTGTCTGAACAATGTTGCTACATGTTTTAGGATAAGGACTGCATCACCACAGTGCCTAACCATACCCTGAGACCTCCCCCCCTCCCAAGGAACAGGGGAATAAAAACCATATCATAGTTCAAAAGGACTCAGGAATACATGGGTGTTTAAGATTGTCATTTGTGTATCATCCTGGATGCTTCCTGGATGACCTCAAGACTCGAGAACAAAAATTGGCATCTTTAAACCTAATTGGCATCTCACCCTCAAATGTTTTTATTGAATTTTCTTCTGTGCTGACATCCTTAGGGAGTGTTGGCACCTGCTTTTGAAAGGTAGCTTTAATCTCACAAAAGTGATGCAATGCTGTCATTCTTGGACAAAGTGTCTGTCACTAAGTATTGAGAACAATACAACAGAAGGAGTCCAGTGCCAGTGAGTGCTGTCTTCTGAGACTCCCTCTGTATTTTTCAGGTGTGTTCGTGCTGTCTGTATGTAATAGAGTGGGCATTTATTTTTTAATAATTTGATTTTAAAATTTGATTATAAACATTAAATATACACATTGATACATATTTCATAGTGGATACTACAATATTGTGACAGTCATGTAATCTTGTGTCAATTTCAGGATTGGAAGTGTAGGGGTAGAGTCCAGCCTGTCAATCTGGAGATAGCCAATGAAACCTCTGTGTGGGCATGGGTTCTTCCTGAGAATTCTGGGAAATCGGGCAATATTTCCTTCTTGGAGGTGAGAGACTTACAATTCAGTCCCTTAGGGACACTCTACTAGTTGTGTGTGAGACATCCCAGAAAAAAAGCCACATGGACTTACCCTGATAGAACCAGACCTCGGAAGACAGAAAAGCCTTATAGATACTCCAGCCAGTACTGAGATGCTTCTACCACCGCTGGATACAAAAGACTCTGCACCCATTGGCCTGTGATTGTCCTGGTGTCATTGCATATGCTTTGTGAGTCTGAAGAGGACTTTATAGTTGGTATTGGACATATGGGCTAATATTGCTCTTGTATATAAAACTCATACACATATGAGTGTTTATTATTTTTCTCTCTCATCTACCTGGATTAATCCAAATACAAAACAGATTCTTGAATCAATTTTTCTATACAAGATTACTCTTTGATTTTGACATTTTAGAAGACATATTTCTGAATTTCACTCTCATGAAATTTAAAAGGTGTGTATACCAAATGACTACTTTCATTTAAGGAACAGCAACTTTATTAATTCTGTTTGATATTTTTGTTCTCAGTGTTTGCGTTGATTGCTTAATCGATGACTAATGTCATGATTCAAGTCTGCTCATCTCTCAACAATTTTGGGATAGAATTGAGATAAGGGCATGTCTCTGAAAATATGTGGCATCTGCAGTAGCAACTGATGATAAATATTACTTCAGTTTCTTCAGTGCACCAAGGACACTTTTTTGGTCATTTTACTCACTTACTATCTATGCAACAAGCTATCTTACCCTTATTAAATGAATAAAATGCAAACACAATTATAATATGTTGAAAGAACACTATCAGCACAAAGATACTTGACTGAGTCACTCATTCATTTGTTTAATTATACATCTAATTAGTTAGCAAATCTAGTACTTCAAAATGTATCATGGGTGAAATATGTGAAATATAATCCAAGAAATGAGTCATTGGAATACACACATAAACACATAAACAGGTGCACATACACACACACCAATTACTCATGTGAGGATAATTAAAAAAGTATTACTTCAAAGTCACATAAATCTTTTTATAAATAAATTTCACTTGAGTCTATTCAGTGCTGAAAGAAGTGTTTCTATTTAATCATCACTCAAATTATTCATTTAGTGCTTTTTGATTGATATTACATTGAAGAAGCATGTATGACTTCCTCAAAAGGCCCATATTGTGATCCTTTGAAATGTTCTTTGATTTTTACAGTACAACAACAAAAATTCTGAAGGGACAATATCAGGCCTACTGGTTGTATGGAATAAAGTTTCCAAATAATATAGGACAGCCTTTAATGCCCTCAAATAATGAGTAGAACATTAGCAGGATGGAACTTTATCATTTGATAAAAATTCTATGTTTTTTTTGCCAAAGATTTTTTCAGTTTTTAATTTTCTTAAAACTTTCCCCCATTATTATTTTTATTTATATATGAAATACTTATAATATATAAATATTATGTTATAATATTTACATCTCTACATCTCTTATTACAATTCATACATTCATCTGTTTTGTCAAGCACATTTATAAATATGTTGCCATCATCATTTTCAAAGAATTTTCTTTCTATTTAAGCTCTTGGTATCAGCTCCTCATTTTTCCCCTATTCCCCACACCCTTCCTTCCTCATGAACCAATGATGGTATAGGTTGTTATATTCATATTTTACATTGTTATCACCCTTCACTCACTTTTCTGTTATTCATTCCCCCAAGAAGGGGGCTATAGATTGATCCTTCTGATCGGTTCCATTTTTCTCCTTCCACCTTCCCCTTATCTTCCTGGTACCTCTATTCTCATTGTTTGTCCTGAGGGGCTTATCTGTTCTGGATTCCCTGTGTTGCAGGCTCTTATCTGTAGCACTTTGTATGTTATGGTCTACTAATATTTGTAAGGCAGAATTGAAGTCGTGATATTGGGGGTGGGGTGGAAGCATTAAAGAACTAGTAGAATGTTGTATGTTTCATCAGTGCTATACTGCACCCTGACTGACTCATCTCTTCCTTGAGACCCTTCTGTGGTGGGATGTCAAACTGTCTACAGATGGGTATTGCATCTCCACTCCTCATCCTCCCCTCATCCCTTTCACGTTGGTATGATTTTGTTCTGGATCTTACGTGCCTGGTACCTTATTCCATTGACACCTCATGATCAGACAGGCTGGTGTACTTCTTTCTTATGGCCTTAATGAAGCTAGATGGCTGTTTATTTCTCTTTAAGCCTTTAAGACCCCAGATGCTACATATTTGATAGCCAGGCACCATCAGCTTTATTCACCACATTTACTTATGCACCCATTTTGTTTTCAGAGATTGTGTGGAGGGGGTATGTATCACAGAATGTTGGATTTTTAGAACAAAGTGTTCTTGTATTGAGGGAGTACTTGAATAGAGGCCCTATGTCCATCTGTTACCTTAATTCATATATATGTATATATATACATACACATTTACATGTGTATATGTCTATATATATGTATATGTATAAATGTCCTGTGCCTCTGGTTCTTTCTTCTATTTCCTTTTTCTTACCTCTTGTCCCACAATTATGTTTGACCTTCATTTGGATTTAGTAATTCATTGCTGTTACATTGACCTTCCTTAAGCCACACAAAACATTCTAAATCCTTCGCTCCATTGATTTTAGTTCACTCGCTGTTCTCTTGTCCCTTGGTTAGTGCTCCCAAGCCCTGCCATGTTTCCTTTCGCCCACTTCCCCTTTTCTCATATCCCTGTGGAATTATTGCTTCCATTGCTTTTGTTTCCAAATTTGTTTATCCTGTTTTTGTCTCCAAAATAGTTTATCTAGGTTGACATGCAGACATTAATAAGCGAAAAACTAGGAAAAACCAAGCAACTTCATATAATAAACTATTGTAACTTTCTCGTTCTTTAAAAAATATATCACGTTAGGTCCTTTAGAGTCTCCAAAATCAGTCACTTTAAACTTCTGAGGTAATCTCTCCATCTTGAATTTAGCTGGTTTAGAAGATCCCCCTTGGATGTCACTGTTTTGATTGAAGCTTTTTTGTGAAGGTACATTAATGAGTCTAAGAAAAGTTTATTGCTCAGAAAAGTTGTCTACAGTGATCCACTGATTCAAAAACCATATTTAAGTATGTCTTGTTTGGTATAATTCTATGTATGTATGAACTAGAATCCCAGTAGCAATAGATAGTTCACTTACCTTCATATAACCACACTAAAACCATTTATGTGCCAAAATTTTCTCAGAGAATGTGAAACAACTCTTTGGATAAGGAAATTAGATGTCAAATCTGGTGGTCAAAATCATATTCTCATATCAATTTCATCTGAAGTTAGATGTAGGGTTCAATTATTGAAATATAGAAATAGAGGTTAGTTTAAATAATGAAGATATTTAATATGTTATGATTATAAACATATTTTTTGAAAATACATGATATATTCCAAGGCTTCTAGGCATTTCAAATATAGAGCTATTATTTGGTTGATTTTCAGTAGGTAACAATATAAGTTGAGTGCATTCAGGGAAGTTTGTACCCAGATTTTAAAAATTAGATTTATTTGAGAGATTGAAGAGAACTCTAAAAGTGTTTTGAGTACAAGAGACCTGATCTTGAAAGATCAACTTGGTTGTTTTGTGTGAAATCGATTTTGTGAAGGACAATGCAGGTGAGAAGAGAGATCAGGAAGACAGCCTAATGTCAACTCAAGTGAGAGGACTTGAGTTTAGGAGGCTCCATCAGGGGTGGAAGTTTACAAATAAGATATATTGCACAGGTTAAAAACAAATGATAGCACGTGTGGTAGAACAAAATGTGCCTGTAAGGTTTCAGTTCTTGACTGTTGCGAGCTTGACTATGCGAACTCAAATTCCCACACCATTATTTGATATCTGTGGCAGTTGGGGCACATTATCTCTCTCAATATCACCGTTTACTCATTTGTAAAATGGTGATAAGAAAGGGGCTATATTGTAGACTGTTATGTAGGTTAAAAGAATTAATACATGTAAATTGCTAGTGTGCTTCTGTAGTCACTGCAAGAGAATGAATGAGCAAGTTGTGATCTCACTCTGCTTTTTTGGTCCTAAGCACCACCAAATAAAGGATGACAACATTATAGTTGAAGACAGAAAACAGTTTTCTGTGTTGAAATATTACAATATTATTTACAAGATGTTTCAAGAAATTATTTCTCTAAGTTTGCCCCACATGGGAGGATGGCGGCCAAATGGTTTGTGAGTATTCTCACAGACTATTATTCTATCATCTAGTTATTGCTCCAATTTAAAATATTTTAAGGCTCATTTTGAATTGAAGAATCAAAGTTTAGCAAATATGATTTAAAAGGGATATTAGTTTTAAATGTTGTCATTGGAGTTAGGTGCCAATGTGTTGGTCCAAACACATGGAAACTTTATACACAATAGAACAAAACACTACCTGATAATAATTATGACGTCTACAGAATTACATAATCTAAAGGGCCACATGTTTTAGTTTCTGTTATTCTTTTTGTTTTTCACTCTTTATTTTCAGCACTTTATGTATGCAGCACAAGATTAGTCAAATATTGTTTATAAAACTACTTTATAGACTGCAAGAAGATGGGCTCTACCACTCAAACCTTATTAGATATGTCATAATTCATTAAAAATGGAGGTCAAGATCAATTTAGTAATTATAGCGGTCAAGTCTTCTGATATCATTATATATCTTTTTGCATTATATCTTATTTTAAAATGTATGCTCCTTTTGTACACATATGAAACAGTCCAAATACATAGTAAACACACTAACACATATATGCCATCTATTTAAATAAATGTAAGTAGAATACAGAACTAGTTCCATTAATTTGCCTTGCCTTGTCTCTTTATGCTTTAAAGACTAATGCCTCTATATACCTGCACACACTCTCAGACATATCAATGTTGTTGCAATGTTAACTTTCCAAAATGAATTCCAGGAAAATTATTCAGATGGGAAATTCCCAGGAAAGGTATCTATTTCATCAGAAAGTATACATCACAATGACGTTTCTGGATAAGGAAAACAGTGATGAGCATTGTGTCTTGCATAATTGCATACATCTATATTGTGTCTTGCATAAGTAGGGACAGAACTCATAATCTGGAATGTCACTGTGTTATATGAAGGGTTCATACAACGAGGACCCCCTCGAAAGCTTTGGTACGACACATTTTCCCCACTAGGCAAGCGTCTAACAACTTGCTCTGAGTTACTGCCCCTAGTGGCATCACCTGGGAAGGTCTCCTTGTCACAGTGAGCTTTTTCACAAAAGAAGTTTCATTCAAACCTTATTTTTTGTGATTGCTGATTTAAGAGAATAGCATGTGTCTGTGAAATTTTGTTTACTATTTGGGAGAAATGTCACATAAAGTGTTATGATGTCGAACACAACTTATAAGAACAGCACTATGGGAAAAACTAAGTGTATGAGTGATTTTTCTCATTTCAAAAAGGTGAAATGAAATGTCAATTAAAGACAAGCCTTGTTTCGGACGTCTGTTTACTTTCCAAATGAACAAAAATGGCAGCTAGTAGTGCATTTGGAGTTCATTACACTAGGTCAGAATGTTAATCAAGTTTTCTATTCAGATGTTCTGAAAATATTGCATGACAGTGTGTGACCGCAAAAAGGCCTGATTTGTAGCAGATGGAGAATTGATATTGCCACCACAACAATACAGCTGCTTCTGCAGCTATCTTACTGTGCCAATATTTAACAAAAAGCAGCATATCTCTCTTGCCCCACGCGCCTCACTCACCTGATCTCCCTCCATGTGCCTACATTTTGTTCCCCCAAATGAAGAAGTACATTCCTTGAATGGACAGCAATTTGAAAAGATGTGGAGTAGGTAAAGAAAAAAAATGAGAAGGATACTGTCAGCCATCCAAACAGATGAGCTTAAAAAAATGTTTCGAAGAATGGAATAGCAGATTTGACAAATATATTAAGTGTCATGAAAATTAGTTTGAGATTGATAAGGGTTTTCTTTAATTAAATAAATAGCTTTGTAAAAGCATTCTGTTCTGTTATGTATACACCACTTATAAATGACTTCTGCCAATGGGCTGAAATCCTGGCAGAACGTCTACCAAACATATACAGTATATGATACTATCAGAAATGTGTTAAGCCAAGAGAAACACTTTCTATTATTGTTTTAATTTAGCTTCTTTGTGGTCCGGGGTGACTGAATGACAAAGTCTTATGCTATTTCTGATAGATTACATTTGAGGTTTTGTTTCTCTGGGGAAATTAATACTATTTTTAAAAATTTAATTGCTTGATTTAAGAATGCAAAAAAATACACAATCCAATGGTGAAATATCATTGAAAATACTTGTAGGATTTTTTTATTCTTTCTTTCTTTGTTTTTTCTGCTCCTCATATTTTTCTTCAACCTCTCCCTTTCTTTTTCATGTGACCCTCCCCTTACACTACTGCTTTACCTCTTCCCACTCTAGTCCTACTTTAGCATGCTTCTAACTAAATAGGAGAGAAAGTTAAAAATATTTCTATGTATTGATTAGTGAAGCCTAGATGGTAAATATACAGATTATTCAGGATCAAGAGTCTAAATTTTACTATTGAGTGGATATTTTACTTTTACTAGAGAACTTTTGCAAAACTGTCATTATAATCCTTGATGATTTTTAAATATTCCTTTTAATAATGGTTACTTTAAAATTATTAACTCTTTAAAATCCACTTTCCTATAAAAAATGTATCATAGGCTGAACTCTGGTGGCGTAGTGGTTGTGCGCAGGACTGGGGTCCACTGGGATGGATGTTCGATTCCAGCTCCACGGCGCAAAGGCTGGGCCTCCTACTTCCACCACCTGAGGGCAGTGATGCCAAAACAAACAAACAAACACAAAAAAAGTTTATCATAGTTGGGATTTTATGTCAACTTGACTGAGACTAGATTCTCAGACACTTGGCATTTAAGATTTAGTAATGGCCTCATGATGATAGACATCTAACATACGGTAATTCACAAGGATATGATTCCTTCCAGAATAACTGGAGAGGTGTCCTAGTAGCATAGCAGTCATGCATTGAGCTAATAGCCACAAGGTCAGCTATTCTAAACCACCAGCTTCCCATTGGGAGAGTATAGCCTTATAAACCCACAGGGTAGTTCTACCCAGTCCAGTAGGATGTGTTGCTATGCATCAGATTCCATCTTTGCCATTGATGTGTGTAAGTGGATAATATGAAAATCTTGCTTGCTATATGCTAGGTCTGTATCGGTCCTCTGGTTCGTCTGATCCCTGGTTCTTTGGCGTAGAGCCAGAGACCTCCTGATCCTGGTAGTGCTGAACAGTCTATCATCTTACTTGTCAACCATGGATTCATTTGCACTATAGTCTAAGAGCTGTTTGCTGAACTGCTGATTTGGGTTTTTTCAGATCTTGCTGATTAATTCATCAGTCAAGAGATGCCTGCAACCTGACATCTGACTTATGAACTGGAAACTTGCATACCTCTACACCTGGATGAGCCATGTGTTTGACATAGACTTCTCTAAATTTAGGTATACATTTATAAGTTTTACTGATATTGCTCCTGTAGAGAACATATCCTAAACATTTGGTAATAAAAAATGTTACCAAAAAAATCCCATAATTGGGAGGATGAGGCTTCTAAACTGGTCCTGAGGTTTGACTAGTTTTAAAGACATTGATAATGCATCCATCTACAAATAGGGTATCTCTAATCTATTTGTGTCTGAAGGTTGCACTCCAATGTTCATCACTAGTGAACCTGGTGGTATTTAAGAATTCAGTGACATATCTTCCAGTCTTCTAGCATAACGCAAGTCACCATAGCATTACAAATAGAAAGAAGAGTGGCTGTGACAGATTACCAAGAAGGAGTAGACTATTCACTTCTGAGGCCCAAGCCTCATTCTAGTCAACAGATAGCACCAAGAGGAATAGAAATTCCAGAACACTTGCTTTTTCTCTTGTGGGAGCTGCACACAGACAAAGAAAGAGTTCTTTGAACAGAGCAAAGATATACCATGTGTCTTAAAGTTAGGAGGGCTGTGCACAAGGATTTCATACCATCACCCATCTATTCAACTGATAAAAGAAAAATATGAAAAAGATGACTCTATGAAGAAGGTGACGTCAAAATTGGAGGAAGACCTATTAAAATTTTCAGCATGCATATGTCACAGTTTTGTTTGCTGAAAGCAATTAAAGACAGGATGCACTTGTTGATGAAGTTGAAGGACTACAGATTGTAGGATAGATTGAAATTCAATGAAAAAAATTCCTCACGACTATAACAATAGATGACATCATGATAAAGGGAGAAAAGATTGAAGTAATGGATTTTATTTTCCTTGTATTCAAAATCAATTTTCATGGAAGTAGCAGTCGAGAAATTAAATGACACATAGCATTTGGGCAAATCTGCTTCCCAAGACCTTTTTACAAGATTGAAGAGCAACGACTTCACTTCAAGGATTAAGGTGTGCCTGACCCGAATTGTGGCAGTTTAAATGACCTCATATGCATGTGAAATTTGACTTTGAATAGGGAAGACAAATGGAAAATGGGTCTCTAATAGACATTAAATCACTCCTTTTCACAGCACCACCCCTTCCATCTGAAGAAATTACTTCATCTTTGACTGATATTATCAGTAAAAGAATAATCTTCTCTGCCTACATTTTATTAGATTAACCCAACTGTGTCTGACAGCGCAGCACCTGGGCACTGCCTGAGGCATCTGCTGAGGCGAATATGTCAGAAGACATTGCTATGTGTACCCACAATCGCCTACACTACCCATTTTACTTGTAGATCCATAAAGAGGCTTAATTAGCCTGCACCCCAAAAGATAAAGGGATGCAGCAAGAGGCATGCTCTATTGGGAAAAAAAAACCCTCTTTTCCTAATACGTGCAACATAAACTAAAGGAACATGTACAGCAACCGTTATCAAGGATGTGAAATCGTAGGCAAAAAAATGAGTTGGATCAGTCTGTACTTATGGTCCCATTAATTATGGATATTTATTCAAGAATCAAAGATTGCGATATAAATGTCTAGTGCCCAGAAGATGTCATTTTCACTAAAACAAGGATGAATGTATTGGTGAAGGGAGCTCCAGCATCCTTGAAGGCATCTGTGAATGCTATTTGAGGTAAATAGTTTTGACAGCTGAGACTGCTTTCATTGGCTTAAGACGTCTGTCTATAATGAATATGTTTTGACCCAGTGGTGGCTAAGAGCCAAGTGACATCACTGAATTGATAAAGACAAGTTAGGAGTGGTTAGCAAAACGGACATTTCAGATAAAGTAGCAATCATAAAAGTCTCACTTAAATGGATTTTTGATGTTGGTAACTTAGGCAGGGTGTCCCTAGGAGTGAAATAGATGGGGGAACTTGCACAATATATACTTGATCTGAACCAATGGAAGAATTCTAGTTCAAGTGAATGATAGTGAGGCATAGCTCCTCAAACATTTCCCAGCTTCTAGCTAATTTATACAATGCCAGTCCCTTGAATGAAGGGGAAGCCACATCCCATTAAGAAAGAACAACACAGCTGCACCAAAAATGCCATTAGTCTTTGACCTAGATTACCCTAAGATATAAATCTACTTACAAGTTTGAGTGTTCATTGTGCAAAATAATATAATCAGACATTTGGGGATTACTGTACAGTGGCTTTGAAATTAAACTGATTTCAGGATGCCTAATCAACACTGGGGATCACTACTCAGTGTCAGAGTGTATGGAGTTCAAATTACTTTTTAAAAATCATTTTATTGGGAGCTCATACAATTCTTATCACAATCAGTACATACATCGATTGTATGCAAAACACATTTGCACATTTGTTGCCACCATCATTCTCAAAGCATTTTCTTTCTACTTAAGCTCTTGGTATTAGCTCCTCATGCTTCCCCTCCCTTATCTCTCCCCCTCCTTCATAAACCCTTGATAAGTTATGACTTATTATTATTTTATCATATTTTGCCTTGTCCAATGTCTCCCTTCACCCATGTCCCTGTTCTCCATACCCAAAGTTGAAGGCCATATGTAGACACTTGTAATCGGTTCCCCCTTTCTACCCCAACTTCCATCTACCCTCCTGGTTTCACCACTCTCACCACTGGTCCTGAAGGGATCATCTGTCCTGAACTCCCCATATTTCTGGTTCCTATATGTACCAGTGTACATCCCCTGATCTAGCGGGACTGTAAAGTCGTATTGGGATCATGATGGAAGAGGTGGGGTAGGAAGGATTTAAGAACTAGAAGAAAATTGCATATTTCATTGTTGTTGCATTATATCTTGATTGGCTTGTCTCTTCCCCATGACCCTTCTAGAAGAGGATATGACTTCACCTACCAATGGGCTTTGGGTGCCCACTCGGTACTCTCCCTCATTTATAATGACATAATTTTTAGTTCTTTGATGCCTGATACCTGATCCCTTCAACACCTTGTGGTCACACAGGCTTCCATGTGGGCTTTGTAGCTTCTGAGCTAGATGGCTTCTTATTTACCTTCAATCCTTTAAGATCCCAAACACTATATATTTGATAGCCAGGCACCATAAGCTTTCAACACTTTTGCTTTTGCTCACATTTGTCTGCAGTGATCCTGTTGGGAAGTTGAGCATCATGGAATGCCAATTTAAGAGAACAAAGTGTTCTTGTATTGAGGAAGAACTTGAGTGGAGGTCCAATGCCCATCTGCTATCTTAATTCTAACCCCATAAGTATATGCATGTAGATCTATTTCCCCATCATCATGTATAAATATATTTGCCTATATAAATGTTTGTCTTTAGACCTCTATAAATGCCCTTTATCTCCCAGTTCTTTCCTCTTTGTTCCTTTTCCTTTCCTATTGTCTCACAGTCATGCTCAGCTTTCATTTGGGTTTGAGTAATTTCTCTCTGTTACATTACTCTTGATCAATGTGACAGGCTATCAGGCCTTATCACTGATTTTGGGTCTCTTGTTATTCCCTTATTCCTGGGTTGGTCGACATCACCTCCTTTTTCTCACCTCCACATCTCACATGTCTCCCCGAAAACATCAGTCCCATTGTTTTCTGCTCCAGACTGTTCATATATTATCTAGTTAGACTTGCAGAGATAATAACATGTATAAAAAACCCAGGACATTGTAAGAAAAAATATATATATGCAAAATAATAATATTAATAACACAATAAAAACCTGCAAATAGTTCATGCTCTGTTCATGACTTTTAGGAGTGTCCTCCAGTTGAATCTGATGGGGTGCCCACTCTGGCTTCAGAGTATATCCTTGGTACCCCCTGGGGAACCCTATGTTCTTCTACCCCCGCTGCTTTGCTGCAAACTCTTATGCTTTGCCTTGGTGTGGTGGGGTCAGACAAGGTACAACCCCAACCTTACTTCTCCATTGTTATCCCCACAGGGCCTTGGTTCAGCGAGGGATGCTGTGTTTCATAGTGAGTCCAGCCATATGGTCCTCTCTGTACATTGATTGTTCTGAGTGATTTGCATTTCTCATATGGCTAATGATCAGAACATTTTTCTCATATGTTTATTGGTCATTCATACTTCTTCCTCTGCGAAACTTCTAGTGAGGTCCATTGCCCACCTCCTTAGTGGGCAGATCATTTTGCTCTTTTTGGAAGCTATCAGGGTATTGTAGATTTTAGTAATAAGGTCTCTGTCTGATGCATCATTGCTAAAGAAATTTTCCCAGTTTGTGGGTTCTCTTATTACTTTCTTGGTGAATTCTTTCGAGGTAAACAGGTGTTTTAACTTCAGTATATCCCACTTGTCTATTTGTGCCTCCTCTGTGTGTCATTCCCTATTTCTGATAGCCTATGTAATCACTGTGTCAAAGTTCTTAGGTTGGTCCCAAGTACCTTATTGATGGCCCAAATAGTTTGAGGTTATACTTCGAGGTCTTTCATCCACCTTGATTGAGTTTATTCTTGTGCATGGAGTGCAGCAAGGGTCTTGCTTCATTTTTCTACAGATAAATATCCATTTTTTCCAGCACCACTTGTTGAAGGGGGCATCTGCTTCACATTTGATTTTTTAGGGACCTAATTAAAGATAAGTTGTCTGTGATAATTTTATTTATTGATTTTTAGTTCTTTTCAATTAGTCTGAATATCTATCATTATGCCAATGCCATGCTGTTTTAACCACTGTGGCTGTATAATATTTGCTAAAGTCAGGTTAACTAAGTCCTCCTACTGTGTCCTTCTTCTTGAGGACTTCTCTGCTAATTCTGGGCTTCTTCTCTTTCCATATGAAATTGGTAATCATTTGTTCCATTTCCTTGAAGAAAGATGAGGGTAATTGTTTTGGAATTGCATTAAACTTATGTAATGCCTTGGGTAGAACTGATATCTTTACTATATTGAGTCATGGGATATTCTTCCATTTGTTGAGATTATATTGGTCTCTTGTAATAGTATTCTATAATTTTCATCATCCAGCTCCTCTGTTCTTTTAGCCAGGTATATCCCGAGATATTTCAATTTGTGCTTGGTTATTGTCAGGAGCATCACATTTTTATCTCCTCTTCTGTGGTCTTATCTGATGAGTGTAGCAGTCCAATAGACTTCTGATTGTTTATCTTGCATCCTCTCACTCTGCCATAATTTTCTATTACTTCCAGTACTCCCCTTCTGGAACTTTTGAGATTTTCCATATATAAAATCATATCATCTGTAAATAGTGAAAGTTTCACCTCTTCGTTCCCCAGGCAAATACCTTTGAAGTCTTTTCTTTGCCTTATGCTGTTAACAAAAATGCCCAGTATGATATTAAATAGGAGTGGTGCAAGGGGCAACCTTGCCTGGTCGTTTTTATCAGCGAAATTGTGTTTATCTTTTATCTATTGACTACCATGTTGGAGGTTGGTTTTTCATATATAGATTGTATTGTCTTGAGGAATTTTCCTTCCATTCCCATCTGCTCCAGTGTCTTAAATAGGAATTCATGTTGGAGGTTGTTGCATTTTCTCTGTCTACTGATATTATTATGTGGTTCTTATAGTTTTTTTTCAAGTCAATGTGGCAAATGATACTAATGGTCTTTCATATGTAGAACCATCCCTGCATCCTGGGTATGAACCCCACTTGGTCATGACAAATTATTTGTTTTATATACTTTTGTTTTCAATGAGTCAGTATTTTGTTTTTGTTTTTTGGGCATCACTACCCTCAGGTGGTGGAAGTAGGAGGCCCATCCTTTGCTCCGTGGAGCTGGAATTGAACCTCCATCCCAGTGGGCCGCAGTCCCGTGAACACTAACTACGCCACCGGGGCTCAGCCTCAATTAGTATTTTATTATGAATTTTTGCATTAATGTTCATTATGGGTATTGGTCTGTAGTTCTCATTTTTGTGGAATCCTTGCCTGGTTTCAGTATCAGTGTTATACTAGTTTAATAGAAGGAATTCGGGAGTTTGCCATCTTTTTCTAAGTTTGGGAAGAGTTTGTGTAGGATTGGTATCAGTTTTTCCCTGAATCCTTGGTGGAATTATCCTTTAAAACCATCTGATCCTGAGTTTTTTTCTTGGTAATCCCTTCATAAAATTGTCTGCTTCTTCTATTGTTATGGGTCTGTTAAGATCCTTGATGAACATCAGGAATAGTCTAGGAAGGAATGTTTTTCCAAGAATTTGTCCATGTCTTCCAAGTTGCTGAATTAATTGGATTACAGTACTTCATAGTAGTGTTTACCCTTTTTATTTCATTAGGATTTGTTGTAATGTTCCCTCTTTCATCCCTCATTCTTGCTATTGAAATTTGTTCTCTCCATTTTTTGGCATAGTCTGCCAATGGTTTGTTTATTTTGTTTATCCTTTCAAAGAAACAACATTTAGCAGCATTATTTTTTCCATTATTTTCTTATTTACTGTCTCCTGAATCTCAGTTTTGATTTTTATTATTTCTTTTCTTTTACTATTAGTGGGATAGTCCTGCTGACTCTTCTCTAGTTGTTGTAAATTTTGTGCCAGCATATTATGAGACACTCTTCCTTTTTTCATGTGTACATTCATTGCTATGAGACTTCCACTGATAACTGCCTTTGCTGTGTCCCATAAGTTTTCATATGTCGTGTTTTCATTCGCTTTCATTTCTAGAAATTTCCTAATTTCATCTCTGATCTGGGATAGTATGTACTTCTTTTGCAATAGAGAGCTATTCATCCTCCAATTATTTGCTCTTGTTTTACTTCATCTTTCTTTTGTTGATTTTCAACTTTATGGTACAGTGGTCAGAGAGAGAGGTCTGTATGATATCAATGTGCTACATTTATGAAGATGCACTTTATGCTCCAGCATGTGGTCTATCTTTGAATATGTGCCATGTGGACTTGAAAAGAATGTGAATTTATTTTTATTTGGATGGAAAGCTCTGTAGATAGCCATCAAGTGAAGTCGTGTAATTGTGGTGTTTAGATCTCTAGCCTCCTTGTTGAGTTACTTTTCCTGTGATATGTCTTTCTTAGAGAGTGGTGTATTGAAGTCACCCACTATAGCTGTTGAGGCGGTAATTTATTTTTTATCTTTAGGAGTGTTTGGTTGATGTATTCAGTGGATCTTTCATGTGGGAAATATATATTTAAACTGCTTATTGGTTCATTGTCTACTGCTCCCTTGAGCATTATATAGTGTCCCTCTTTATCTCTTGCAATTTGAAGTCAATTTTATTTGAGATTAGGATTGCTTGCCCTGCTTTTTTTGAATTGTTGTTTGGTCAGTATGCCTTTCTCCAGCCTTTGATTCTCAGCCTGCTTTTGTCTATAGTCTTGAGATGTGTTTCCTGTAGGCAGCAGATTAATGGGTTGTGTTTTCTAAGCCAGTCTGTTATCCTTAGTCTTTTGATGCCTGAGATCAGTGCATTGATCTTTAGGATTATTATCGCCATCTGTGGCATATGTTACACCATCTTATACAATTTCCCTTGGGTGTTTTCCTACCTCCCTTTATTTTCAGTGTGTTGTGCATGTGTGTGTGAGGGGGGATCCTTCTGGACTTCTTTGCATTTGTTAGTCTGTTTGGCTATCGTCTACGTCACTGGTGCTGCCTTATGCTTCCTCCAGTCGATTCACTAAGTCCATGAGTCTGCTATTGATTTTTTTTCCCATTCCTAAGTTCTTGTATTTCTTTTTGGAGTATGGACTTTATATCCTCTATCAGTCCATATTTTTTCTGTATTGTCTCCCTCATATCTTGTATGACTCCAAGTAGCATTCTGAAAATTTCTTTCTTTGGCATATCAATGTCAGCTTCCTGTATGCACAAAATTAGGTTTAGGATATCTTTTGCCTTGTCTTTTTGTTTATCTGTTGTTTTTTGTTTCCCATTGAGGTTGTTGAGGCTGGCTTCTGTTTGTGTTGCATTATTTGAGAGGAACCAGTTGCTATTGTTCATGGAGTTGAGGAACACTAACTCTCTCTGGGAGAGAGGAACATGTCATAGGGACATGTCATAGGAACATGTCCTTGAACCTCTTATGACTAATTTCACTATGGAACTGGCCTACCACTTTATCCTCCTGTGATGTCACGCTTTCCCTAGTGAATCAGTATTCCACTATTTGGAGGACAACTTGGATGGTCCTCTCTGGGACCACTGGTTGGATTATTGTGGACCCATGTGGATGGTGCTGTACTGCATGATCTCACTAGAAGCCATGAGGGTATAGCCCATGGCAACTTGGGGCACTGCAGGCGTGTGTGGGGGTACCTGGTTTAAGGGAGTGACAGAGAAGGCTGGTGGGCTACCTGCTTTTGTGTAGAGTGCCATGAATGTTGGGCGAAATTGCCCTGATCTGGTAGATCAGTTAGGAGGTTGGGCAGTGGTTCCCGCAGTAGTATGGGATTTTGGCCTTAGGCCATGTGAGGCCCTAAATCAGGCTGGAGGAAATTGCCTCTGTCAAGTGGGACCACAGAGGACAGACAAGAGTTCCCCCATCTATACAGCAAGAATTCCCCTATAAGAAGTTGCGCAGAATATTCAGAGGTGGAGGGTTGATGGACTTTTCCAGTCTCAGGCAACATTGTGCAGGGTGGGGCTTTCCCAGCTGGCTGTAGCAGGCATAATTGCCCTAGGTTGGTGGGGGAGCGTTGTCTGGAGGTTCATAATGGTGTGTGAGTCAAAATGGATGAGACTAAGAGGAAAAAAACACCAAACAACTAAGCACATTGAAACTGTGGGAGGATAGAGAGAAGGGAGGGAACCCAAAGTAACTATAGCTGAGTCCTAATCCCTGACTACGGAGCTGCAAGGATTTAATTCCTGCCCCAAACTGGTGAAAATCTGTAGCTGTGTGGAGATAAAGCCCCTGTGCAGACTCCAATTGATTTCTGCTCCAGTTCCAACAGATACAGTGGCAGATAGTGGTGGGGCTAGGGTAAAACCCTAGCTGGGCTTCACTGTGGTAAGCCCAAAGCCTCCAGCCCTTCAAAGTCTTCTGGATCTGTGCCTACTTATCTTTATGATTTCCTCTGGTGATTGAGCAGTGTGGAATTTCCCACTTAATAACTCTCCTGGGCTAATTTCTGTGGAGGCCCTGTGGTCTGTGTTACTCAGTCGCCATCTTCCCAGAAGTTTATTACTTTATTTTTAAACAGCTTTATTGGGACATAATCCAAAAGCCATAAGTGCAAATCAATAGTACCATCCTATCAATAAAAATTATTCAATACTTACCCAAACCAATTATAAATACTTTATTTCTGTACTCATTTTTAGAAGGTGACTATCCCTAATCTCACCAATCATACCCCCAATAAAAATTTGAATTACTGCCTATAGATTTACCTACCCCTAATTTCATATGCCCCTAAAACATTAAAAAAACAATCAAAATTATGAACAATAACAAAATAAAATGTAGTTAAACTTAAATTTAAAAGAAAGTAAAAAATATTCAATACAAGAACACCTTTAAAATGTGTCCAGTGAGAGATAAAAGTAAACTACTGTATTTAATTTTGTGATATCTACAGTAATCATCTTTACAATGTTCTATGTTAGTCAGATGACAGGGTCTGACAGTTCCCAGCTCAAGAGATGTATATGCCAATAGTGTGAGGAAGCGGGTCTTGAAGGAACCTCAAATTACAGTCCTCAGGTTAGTGTAGATTGCAAATTGAGACCCAGAACAATCAAAGCAGTCCCACACAGGTCCGATGACCAAAGAGCAAGAGGCCAGAAAAGCTCGGGCTGCAGAGCCATTTATCTCTCCACCCTTTAATTATACCCACGTGTGTTCATTGGCCATATTGGCCCCATACACCTACATTTCACACGTGTTGTGATTTAAACTCTGACACCATTCCTTCCTTCACATTTGGGTAAGGTTTTTTACAAACACTGGATCACAAAAGCTGATGTGCTTTTTCCATGAGATTTCGTTGATGTCTCACTTAGAAGGCTGCTTGCTTACAGGTGAGCCTTTAGTAGTGTCGAGCTGTCTCGTCTGAACACTGAGCATCATTTAGATTCCTCACCACAAGTTCCTATAGGACCTTTGACTTCAGTGATCTCATCATGGAGGTGAGCATCAAGCAGGGCTATGTTACAAGAACTAATTTGGGGGGGAGGGGTTGGGGCTAGAATAAAGTGCAAGGCCTAAATCCATTCATATAGACCTGGCTTATATATGACTCTGGTTCAACATTAGAGACATCATTATCCTTTTATGTTAGAGAATATTATAAATCATCTCTCTGAGACATAGGTGATTTTATTGATAGTGTCATTAATTTAGCCAATGGTATAGAATTTAAAACAAATCAGAATTTAAAACAAGTGAGAAAAAATTTATGCGCATAGACTTACTATGAACAACAATGCATGGCTATTGACATGGCAGATTAAATTCTTAAGTACCTATTCACTATTTACATAAAAATATAGGTTTGTGATGAGGGTTATTTTCAATAACATTAACTGACAGTAGAAAAACCATGTCTATCAGAGTAATACATAGCATAGTGAAACAAAGAGGATGTTAAAATAATGAGTAGATGACTCTTCTGGCCTACTATCCATCTATCATTCCCAAGGCAAGACTGCCAAACCAAAGTTCAGTTAATGCCTGATGTATACCTTGGTTGAGCTTTCATCTTCTTCTTCTCACACTATGGATTTTCATCCATAAGTCTATGGGCTACAGGTGAGTTTGAGATAGTCAATTCAATTTTGGGGATTTCCTTATTGAGTCCTTTTGATGTGGTCAGTGAAGGACATTGTGCATGGAGGTCAAATTATTAACGGGGTCTTAACTCAGACCTGTATCACAGTAGGTGTAGTAGGTCCTCAACTCCATCCAACAGTGATTTCCCAGTTTCCAAATGCATAATTAGAAAAAAACATACTCAACAAGTGGCCACTTTGGATCCCTGACATCTATAATAAAGTTTACTATAGTAGGAAATGCCAGTGGAAACAATTGAATATTCATCTACCTAGGAAAATGAGGCATATGGACAGATACTTCAACATTATACGCAAGCACATTCAAAACTTGACAGAAGTTCCACAATGGATTCTTTCTGCAACTTCCCTGAAGGATAATGTCACAGGCAAACCTTCCCAAAGAGCAGACCCTCACACAGTGTCTTGGTGGCTCATTTTGCTTTCAGGGAGTAATGGCCAGATGTGTTAGTGTCTATTGATTCACAGACTGTGGCTAATATTCTGAATGGGTTGTCAGGGAATTGCATGGACCATGTTGGAAAAAAATTAGGGACAAGGCCATGTAGGGAAGGGATTTCTTGATTAATTCTTTTCACAGGCTTAAAAAATCAGATATCTTTATCTCATTTGAATACTAACCAAATGGTTGTCTCACAGAAGAGAAGTTTAATAATTTAGTTGACAGAATGAGATCTTCTGTGAATCTAGTGATTCTTTTTCTCCAAAGACTTCTGTCATTGTCCCATTGGCTCATGAACACAGTGGCCATCACGATAGGAATGGAAATTGTGCAGAAGTTCAGCTATACTCTCTCAAACTAGCTTGATGATTGCTGCTGAGTTCCTAAGCTAATCTGTAAGCAACCAAGTCCAATACTGAGTTAATTATATGGGCCCGTACCTCAGTGAGATTAACCAAAATTCTGTTTACAAATTGTGTTAGATGGGGTTCTCTAGAAATAAAACCAGGACTCTAATAACTTTCATACATTTATACAGATAGAGAGGTATGTAATGTAAGAAATGAACAATTAATTTATAAAGCAGTAAGAATAGTTTGGTGCAGCTCATTTGCATGAGACAGCTAATACATTGGCAGTCCTTTGAATCTTGAGGCCCACTGGATAATCCTCTGTACAGCAACTCAGTCTATCTAACTCAGCAGCAAATAGTAAGGCATGTCAAGGTCTGATAGTCCCCAGCTCAAGAGAGGTATATTCCAGTAGTGTGACGAAGCAGGACTTGAAGAAACCTCAACTTACAGTGACTTAGTCCACAGATTACATGTTTTATGGGTAGTGTCTTGTGAATCAAGGCAAAGGACAAGTTAGACAGCTGGCTGCACACTGGTCCAAAGATCCAAGGGCAGGAGAGAGAAAGATGAGACTTTCCAAGCTATTTATATCTCTGCACTTCAATTAATCTCACATGTGTTCATTGGCCATGTTGCCACAACAAACATACCTGTCTTCATTGATCATGTTGGCACAACAAACCTACCTATCACACAGGTCAATTATATTGAATCACTCTCATCAAGGAATAGGCAATCTTTTATTCTTTTCACAATAAACTTTCTAGATAGTCATTGTCCTTCCTTCCTTCATGCGACATTTCTGCCAAAAGCTACCATTTATGAACTTATAGAATGCTTTATCTCTCACTATAATATTGCACATAGAATTGTCTTAGATGAATGAAATCACTTTATAGCAAATAAGTGTGGCAAAAAAAACCTATGTTCATGAATTAATTTGTTTTTCTATATTCCTCATCATCCTGAAGCTATTGGCTTCATATAATTAATAACGGAATAGCATTCTACAGACACGATATGCTTCTAAGTGGTTCTCCCTTCCAAGGTTAATGCAATGTTTGTCAGGAGACTGTGTATGCACCAAACCAGTGTCAAGTATATGGTGTATAATTCTCTAATAGCCATGCATAACAGGTCCAGGAGTCAATGTGCAGGAAAAGAAGTAGCACTGCTCACTATCACTTCTCATGACCCACTTTTTGTTTATTCTCTAAAGGACCCTATATTCTTCTGTCTGGAAGTATCATTTCCATACAGGCAAAATTCCTACTTGGAGACAAAGCACTCATTTTATTGAGCTAAAATTAGAATGCCTTCCAGTTATTTGGGTTTCCTATGCTTCTGCATCAACAGGAAAAGAAAGATTTATTATATTGGGTAATGGTACAGATCTTGATGACCTAAGAAAGATCAGATCCATTTTTCTTAATGGAGGTATGTCTAGAATCCAGGAGATTCCCTAGAGTGTTTCTTAGTATGACCATTTCTTGTAATTAAAGTTCATAGTGAACTACAGCAAATTGTTTATGACACAGCATCTCTACTAATGGGCGATACACTTCAGGAATGAAGTTCCACCCGCTGAAAAGCCAAGACTAGTTTAGGTGCTTGCTGAAGGGAGAAGGAATACAGACTGGGCATAGAAAGAATACACTTTTTTGATCAGTTGTGGAAACAAGGGTTGTAATTTTTATGTGTGTGAAAAATAAATTTGTTTTGCTTACTTATACAAAATAAGTTGTAAATGGATTTTGTGAACCTGGAGCATGTGTTAGCTTTATCATGTTAGGTGGAAACATATCTTTATTATTACCCTTATTGAGAAATAATATATGGCTTATGAAGTTGTGTACATGTGTCAGATTTACCAGAAGAGGAATGTTATTATAAAAATTTAATATCAATGTGGCTGGGCCGGGATTCTCAGTGGTTTGTCATTTAAGATGTAGTATTTATCCTGTGATCAAATATATTGCAATCCCTTTGGTATTAGCCTTTTGCAAATATGAGTAGATACTGTAGAAAAACTTGCTTTTTTTTTTTGTCCAGTATGGATCCTGTCTCTGGTTTGTCATCTGACCCCCGGTTCTTTGGATTTCAGCCTTCAGACAATTGTGCTTCCTCCTGATCCTGGGAATTATCATTGTACAATGAAGCTTGTATTCAGACGTGCTGATCTTGGATCCATCAGCCCCTGCATATATGTGAATCAAGAGAAGGTTTTCTCTTGAAATCTGACCCAAGATCTATACAACCAGGTGAGTCATATCCTTGATATAAACCTCTCTAAATGTAAATATGTCACTAGTTTTTATTCTGTGGAAATTCCAGCCTATGACAACATATTGATACCTGTATGATATCAATAGGATATCATATTGAGATATTCTCCTCAAAGTGTATTTATGCTGTTATTCTTTTCTTTTCTTTTTTTTCATAAAGTTTAATATTGGGTTTTTACATCGAGTGCTAGAAACACAAATAGTCTTTTTTGTGTGTGTGTGTGTGTGTGTGGGCATCACTGACTCTGGTAGTCGTGGGCGCTACACAGTGCCTCTCCTGAGAGCCGCCGCTGGATCTGAACCACCAAGTCTGTGGGCTGCAGTTCCACACTCAACCACTTACGCCAGCCAGGCTCAGCACTATTCTTTTCTTTTGACAGAGAAATCATCTTCTCATCAGCAATCTATGCAGCCCTTTACAAAGCACCTTCTACTGAGTGTGAAAGAGATTCAATATTGTGTACACAGAATGTGAATGCACAATTAATTTCAAAATAGTGCATACAATTAAATATCAATGTATATGTAAAAAAAGGATTCACAAGATACCAATAAAATCTCTGTGTAGCATAAACATAAATAATCTGTGTTGACATTCTAAAACATAGCTCAACAGTTCATCCAGCAGGGGCTTGAAGTAAAGTTCTAAAACTCTAGTTTTGTAAGATTCACAGCTAAGAAACCATTTGGAGTAGATCTACTCTGTAACACATGGGTAGATCTGGAGTCAGAATTACTCAACGGCAAGTGGTTTGGGTATTCTTAGGTTTGGGATATGTTTGTATACATTCATTCATATGTATTCAAACATAAATTATGTATGGGTATATTTAATAAATGTTGATAAAATGTATGAAACATGGACATGTGTACTTAATAAATGTTTATAAAAATAGCATGCCTAAGAAAAAGATTATAATATGGTAAATATATTACCAGAATTTGTCAGGAAAACTAATATGTGAATTATAAATATATAATGTATATAAATAGACTAAGGACTAATTAGTCTCATAAATCAGACAGGGCATTTTAAATAATGTACTTAATCAGTAGCAAGGTCAATGCTAAGCTAAATATTGAAAATATTTTACAGTAATTATATCATTCATCAGCTACTTCAGACCTTGGGTCACAAAGCAGTATAAATATATAGTACTGCTTATTGGTAATACAGAAATTTATACATAACAACAAAAATTATTTTGCATTTAGAATGTAGATACCAACTCGGTTAAAGATATCTTCATTTAAGATTTTTCTATTCTGGCTTCTATATTAGCATGGAGCTTACTTGGTAAAGGTTCAGAGGCAGATTTGTCTTGGAAATAATAAATGGAAATATTTTCCAATGAAAAACAGGGCAGCATAGATTTGACCAGGACCCTGGTTGGTAAAGTGGGTTATAAATTGAGTTTCTAAATAGAAGATCAGTATGGTGGTCATGTGCTTATGCTAATTTCATGATTGATATGTAGGGGTGGTGTCTAGCTTGTTAACCTGAGATAGCCATTGAGTAGCCAAGGAGATCTCTTTGTGGGCATGGCTTTCTCCTGAAACTTCTGGGAAGTCTTGCGGTATTTCCCTCGTGGAGATGAGAAGCCATCTCCCCAGTTGTTGGGAATCAGTCTCTGAGACAACAAACTATGGACAAGACAAGATGGCAGTGTCTGAGTAGCTGGAGGAGCCGGAGGAGAGGCCACAGGGCCTTGCCCTGATGGAACCAGACCTCTGAAACTGGAGAAGTCATGTGGAGATCCCTGCTGGTGCTGGGATTCTGCACTCATCGGCCTGTGACTTCATGAGTTGGAGGGAGACTTTATAGACTGATATCAGGCATATGGGCTAATATTGGACTTACGACTTTCAACTGAACTGGGCTGGGATGCTTTCTCAATATTTCATTCCTTTTGTATATAAACCATTTCCTTATATCCATGTGCGTGTCTATAAATTTGTTTCTCTAGTTTACCCAACTAACACAGTCAGGTATTGGAAACCACTAGCTGCTCTTAAGGAAAGAGATAATGCTTTCTACTCCCATTAAAAATTTACAGTCTCAGAAACCCCAAAGGCCAGCTCTATTCTGTTTGATAGGTTGGCTATAAGTCAGCATTAAATTGAAGGCAGCTAGATTTGCCCTACCTTAAGATTTCATTAAAGATCCATCACTATTAAAATTGCCCCACCACATGTCTGTTCATTCATCAATTCTGTTGCAAGTTGCATATTAATATGATACTAGAGGCATGTCACCAGTATTTCAAATACCAACAGAATAAATCAAGATGAACATGTTTCAGAAGAGCTTCCAAAGAAGAAACTACACAGAAGGCATACCCTGTCCATCTCTGTGAAATTAACAATTGAAATCCTACAAAAAGTCACAGGACATTGACAAACAGTCTCCGGAATCTAGTCCATCAGTTTGGGAGACACTCCCCATTACAGTCCAACATAATGACAGGGATGAAGTTAAGTTTGCAGGACATTTACTGAAGGTAGGGGCACAGTTAAAAATGAAAAGAAACATCTATAAACAACTAGTAATAACCACAGTGCAGATTGCACAAAGTGTGAACCTAAGAAGTCATGAAAAGGGAAATAGATCACCTGAAGATCAATCTCATAGGTACTAAGTATTAGTGAGCTAAATGGACCAGTATTGATAATTCTGAATCATAGTTTACTTTGCTGGGAATGGAGAATTCAAGAAGCATGGCATCAGCATCATTGACAAAAAGAATGTTTCATGATCCATCAGGAATAACAATTATTTATGTGTTAGGATGATATCAATGTGCCTTAAGGAAAGTCTAATTAATACAATTATCATTCAAAATTATTCGTGAGCCATTAAAACTAGTGATAAAACATTTGGAGGATTCCACCACCTTTTAAATCTAAAACCATCAAACAAACCATGAGGATCTGTCGACAGTATCAGAGCTTAGAATGTGAAAGTTTGAAATAAAGAAGAAAGGACAGTATTTAAAAAAAATGATTTGGGTGATAAAAATTAAGGTAGAAAACAAAACTTTTTTTCCAAAATTATACTGCGTGGTCTCTAATTTGCTGTGAGACTGCTTTTTCCACCACTTATGTGGTAGTTGGTGCTAATGTGACTGTGGTGCCATGATGCTGGAGACACTGCTTGGTTCTGTACTCTCCCTATAGATGCTGCTGTGCTGAAGCTCATTGTGGCAACCACTGTGCAAACCCCTCACCTGCTAGAATTGTCAATCTTTTGGTAACTGGCAGGCTTGTCTTTCTCCCATGCAGCAGATGGTGAGTTTGATGAAGTAGCTGTCTATTATTTTCAAGCATCATCTCTCCTTTTTATTTGACTATTGAAAATTTGGGTATTCTTTGATATTTTAAGTTTCAGCTTAATGTCTTCCTGTTCATACTTATCAATGACTATATAGAGTAGTATTTAATTGTCATGTGCTTTTTAAAGTTTTGTTTTGGCACATGTAATAAGCATTTATTTTGCTGGTGGGCAGGTAAAACCAAGGCTTTCCTTACAAGCTCCCTGAATGACTGGAGATGGATGACTTATTTCTTATTCAGATGTGACCATAAGCAGGGCATTCATTGTCAGCTTTGGAGACAACCAGATCCTTCTTTTCTGGCTTGTGATGACATTTCTAGCCTTCTTTGCCAGGGTGTAGGGGAAGCTGGAGCTTACCTTGGTGTGTTAGTCCTGGTAGACTAGAGGAACAAATTCAAGGACACACATATCAATATAAGGAAAGGGTTTGTATACAAAAGGAATGTGACACTGAGAAGGCATCCCAGCCCAGTCCAGTTCAAAGTCCTAAGTCCGATATTTATCCGTATGCTGGAAATCAGTCTATAAAGTCTCCTTCCAACTCACGAAGTCACAGATCAGTGGGTGCAGAATCCCGGCGCTGGCAGGGGTCTCCCCATGACTCCTCACTTCCAGGGCTCAGGGTCCATCAACAGCATGCTGCTCCAACTTCAGAGGTCTGGCTCTATCAGGGCAAGGCCGTGTGGTCTCTCTACTGGCTCCTCCCGCTTCTCGGATGCTGCCAGCTTGTCTTTTTTGTGATTCATCATCGCTGAGACTAACTCCCAACAACTGGGGGATATAGCTTCTCATCTTCATGAGAGAAATATCTCGAGATTTCCCAGAAATCTCAGGAGAAAGCCATGTCCACATAGAGGCCTCATTGGCTATTCAATGGCTATCTCCAGATTAACAGTCTAGACTCCACCCCTACATTTCAATCATAAAATTAACATAAGCACATGACTGCCACACTTGGGCATGACAGGGGGATTTTGAGGGCCTTACTTGCCAGTTTATTGGGATGGCAAGGGCTCTTCTTGCTGTTGGGGATGGGGACAATCCTTGACCCTCTTTGGTGGGTACAAGGGAAAGTGGAGCCTGTCTTGATAGGTGGAATGGATGACCAGATCCTTCCTTTCTAGGTCTGGAGAATGGCTGGTGGATCTTGTGGTCCACTAAGACCTCACTGGCACAGATTCAGGGAAGCCCTGGGTCTTCTTTGCCAGGTTGCAGGAATAGTTGAGGACTTCCTTGTGAAGTAGAGGGGTGGCTAGAACCTACATTACCTGGGGGGTGGGAACACTTTGAGCCAGAGTGGAGGGGCACCAAGCACCTTCCTTGCCAAATCTTGAAGACACCAAGGGTTTTCTTCAGTGGACTTCTGGAATGCCTGGAGCATACCTTTCCAGATTTCTAGAATGGCCAGGGTCTTCCTTTCTGGGCAGTTTTTATTTCTCCTAATTTTTCTCCTAATTGGTGTAGAGAGATGTACAGTCTTTGCTCTTTCCTCATGCTGCTGTGCAGCTGTTCTCATCCTGTTGGTGGAGTAGAGATGAGTGAGGATGTAAACAGAACTTGGACAACGCCGAGATGTAAAGCTGAGTCTGTCTCTTGGGGGTTGTTTTCAGGACTGCTTCAGCAGACTTCTCAAGCAGCACCTGTCTGTACACCTGGGGAATATATAATGCTGTCCCAAGCCTCTCAGTCTTCCCTCGATCTTTATGGTCTCCTCTTTTCTCAGACCTTCCTGGTGTGTCCCAAGTCTGATTGCAGTAGGTCCTCTTTATCCTACTACTTAAAGATGTATGACAGGCTCACTCTTTTGGAGGAAAAAGGTGAATGGGTTATATATACTTTTCTTCCTACATGTTCAAAAGATGGACAATAAAAAAAGCTGACGGGGCACATCGGACAGCGTATGATATGAAAAAGTAAAAGCAATTTGTAAATTGTTAAGGGCTCATGGGGGAGGAGTGTGAGGAGGGAGAGGAAATATGGGAGCTGGTACTGGAGGGCTAAGTGGAGGGAGGATGTTTCGAGGGTGAAGATGGCAACAAGTGTGCAAATGTGGTCTGCATACAATGGACATATGTATTGATCATGATGGGAGTTGTATGAGCGCCTCCGAACATGATTTATATAAAAAGAGGGGGAGAAAAGCATGGGTTTATTGGTGTATGATGTTGTCAAAGAATAATGAATACACTGTGAATTTCCCAAAGATCAAACAAACGCATCTTTGAGAAAGTATAGCCAGCATGCCCCTTAGAAGTAAGTATGCTAGGACTTTGCCTAACTTATTTTGAACTTGCCACTTCAACAAAGAACAATCACCAAAAAAATCTCCTGTTTGATAGCCCATGAGTACAAATGAGGGAAGTCGAGAAGACGGACTGACACCACAGTCCAGCTCAGGGTTAGGACATGTTTCATTTTGTGCACCACAAAATGGCAATGATCGATAGATAACTTAATGACAGCTACTCTCTCCGCACATGTCATTTCTGTTGTGAGAAGCATTCATGAATCATGGCTTTGTTTTCAATAAAAACATGGCCATTTTCCAGTTCAACAGGTTCACTTTTCCCTTTCCTACCCGTCTTTCTTTGCTCTTAGATCTCATGCTCTGTTCCACATAGCTACACTTTTATGATCCTTGAGCCCGTGGCAGACATCAGTCCACTGCTCACCGTATCTCTTCAGAGGAGAGCTATATAGCACTCTGGGTGACCTCCATAGAACTCATCTCAGTAGGCTTAAGGTAAGGATAAGGTACCCCAACTCCTTCCTCTTTAGTGTGTATTTTACAAGTCACTACATATAGACAGCTAGTGCGTTTCAATTCCTCATGATGATAGCAGTTACTTTTGAGATACTTTCTTTGATGTAAAAAATTAATAAAATGGATTATTAGGCATTAGATAATAGTAGAAAATGCCTGTTAGGCACTCTCATTCCTTCTTGTCACTCCTTCTTCTTTAAGGTACCTTTAAATAAGAGGCCACCTTGAGAAAGACAAATTGAAAGGGCAGGACATCGTTTATCAGAGAAGAGCATTTCTGCCTAATGGAGCCTTGAGTAAAGTGTTTCTTTAGGACATCACAGCTTATGTGAAGGCAGATTTAAAGGCCAGGGCATCAATTAGAAATCTACGGTCTTGCCGCCTAATCGTTCTTTGTACAGCTTCTTTGAGCAAGATAAAAATGCCATCAAAATTGGAAATGGGATGTGCCAAACAATTTCAGCACTTCCCTTAGGCTACAAACTCTCAATACTGTCAGGCACAGCATTTCAGAGATCTTGGTAAAATTTAGAACAGTTATATAACATTTTATGTGGTTTCTTGCTATCTGAAAGGCTGTTTTAAAGAGACAGGTATCAGAGGTGAACTGTTTAATATTGACCCACAAGCCTGGGCAAAATGGCAGGCTTGAAAGAGGCTATGATCAAAGTAGGCAGAACTATGCTATACTTTTTCATATGCTGCTACAAATGAACACATTGTGTAGCAAAAATAATGCATATTCACATGTGTATATGTTTGCACACAAGTATATACACACAAACATATATATTAAACACACACACGTATATGTGTATGTGTGTGTGTGTGTGTGTGTGTGTGTGTATATATATATATATATATATATATATATATATTTCCTGACTTTGCAGAAAAAGAAAATAGTAATGGATCGGCCTGTAACAATATCATGCTTAAGACCAAGCACATGTAAGACCCTGGCCCACTACAGTTATCAGAACTGACTTTTCACCTTCATTCTCTACTCTGGAAAAATGGTTAATAAAGGTGTTTATGTCATTCCTTGACTAAGTCTCCATTCTCTTACATATTCGCCTTGTATAATTCTTTGAAAGATAGCTTTTATGCTATGATTACTTTATCCTTCTTAGAATGTGAGTCCAAAAAAATCATTTTAAGTCTAATAAAGTTATCTAATTCTTCCTTGAAATTTTTCCAAGGACATCTCAATTAACATTTTTCCTCCCTGACAATTCTGTGTATTTCTGATGATGAAATACATCTCCTGATCTTTCACACCATGTGATTAGGTTCATGAAGTCTATTAATAGTATATTAATTTCAATCAAATATCATTTTATCACTTCTTTTGCCTAGGTAGAACTCCTAAGTCTGTTTAATTAAACACTATCTGACTTCCTCTGGTCATCATTATAGAAATTCAGTGTTTTCCAAAGTGGTTTTCCCAAGCTGCACCTTTTGAAGGCTGGCGTGTTGGAGTGATGTAGGGGAGTTAAAAATGCAGATATCTTAACTGTATCTTTGATTATGGGCTATGATACAAAATCATTAATTACCAGAAAGCAGTTGGCCAAAAATGTTTGGGAACTTATGTTCTGTATAAAGCACTCCATTGTTGGTTTCAGATATCATATTTTTCTACTTGCTCTTCTCCCTCAGACCTGTGGTCCTCTTATTTACATTACCAGTCTTGTACTTGTAAAACTGTTATATCTCTCAAAGATTCACCATGTGAATATACATTCCCTCAAGCTTGATCTTTTGTATTTTAATTTCTTTGATTTTTGTTTCACCTAGTATCTAATTGTTCAGTTAAATATTGCCCCAATTTTTCTATATAGAAGGTTAACAATATAATCTGTGTGAAAGGTTTTGAAAGATATTATTTAAATTGAGTCATTCCATAATTAATATTGGAGCACGAACATTAATAAATATCTATTTTCACTCTTTTGTTTTTATAACTATAAAAATTTATATTTTTATTTCTTTGTATATTCATAAATGTGCATTATGTGTAAAATTTTTAAACTCTTCAAACATATTTGTGAAATTTAGAACTTTTTCACTAAGAGTCTTGGTCCCTACTTCCTGATAACTTCCTGTAATATTTAGAGATGGTAAATAAATTTAGGAGACAACACATTTGCTTAAAATACATTGACTGATTATATTATCACTGTTCCCTACCACGATAATGCATTTCACAAACCTAGCTGCAGTACATTTCTAGATATGCAAGCAAATAGCCATAAGATAATACATTATTTGTATTAAGTTTAGAGTGACTCCAAATTCATGCAGATTTTCAAAAAGTGCAAAATTTTCATACCTAACAAGTGTTTCACAGCAGCACAATTCCTTAGAGCAATTGCATCAACAAAAAATATCATCAGGAACAAAAAGTAAACCAGGATAGTATTGAATAATGATGAATGACTCAATTTTGCTTTACAGTTATACTTCTGAAAATCTTAATAAAATGACAAAAATTGTCTATAGGATAATTCAGCTTACATTTCCACATATCTCCATTAAAAAGCATAGGGTATAAAAAATTTATGTTATTTTCAAGTGACATCGATCCAGATTTCTAAACTATGATATTATCTGTCCTATAATATTTGGTTTTAGGTTAAAATTTCAATATTAAAATATTTTAAACTCTCAGATCCATATGCAGAGTAATTGAGAGTTTTCTCTCAAAGAGAAAAATATATTTACTATATCATAAAATACTAGAGCATATATTTTAAGTCAAATTACCCTATTTTGTTCATTGTATCCATTGCAATCTTTAGACCACAAAGCTCAATAATATGCTCCTTTAAAACTATTCTTCCAGATAGTGATATTAAAACAAAAACAAATTTAGGAACAAGCAAATGGTGAGAATTAATTCTGAAGTTTGAACCGCAAATTTTGTAAGAAATCAACAGAATAAGCATCAATTTGGTTTTGATTTGGTACTTACAATTATGTTTTGCTATAATAAGAAATTGTATTGATTTTTATTAAGCTCAAATTTTCTTGGAGATGAATAATAATTCTCAACCTGCCTAATGTAGTGACCCTTTAATACACGGGTTGTGGTGATCCACCAAGCACAAAATCATTTTCATTGCTACTTCTTAACTGTAACTTTGCTACTGTTATGAATCAGGTGACCCCTGGAAAAGGCTGTTTGACCTCCAAACGGGTCAAGACCCACAGATTAAGAATTGCTGGATTAATAGGAAACTGCCAGCCAAAATCCCTGATGAGATAATTTGCTATACTGGACTTCATACTTTTGTGGTTATAATCCCTCTTTTGAGGGCATTATCTGCTAATGAACAGGAACGGGATAAGTTTAAAATGTGACCTGACTTTGAAATCTGCGTGTGAATCAGGTATATTCTTTTTTAATGATTACCTCAGGTACTTAGTATGGCTGTAAGGCATGAGAGCTATAGATGAGAGAAGACAAGCTGCTTCTGAAATGACCTGTCAAAAAAAAAAAAAAAAGGCTAGTCGATTAAGATGAGTAGGAAGACAATGCCTACTGGAAAATCCTGACAGAAAACACTGGTCATGTGTACATAAATAAGATACAGGGTGGAGAGTAGATTATTATATGTGACTATTATATGTGAGATGTCATATGTTAATTTTTTTCACCATTAATGCTCAACGGGACTCCCACAAACAGAACTTCCCCTGCACAGATGTGGTTAAAAGGTACAGGAGGATTCTGGTAAGAAGTTGGGGGAGGAAAGGATTTGCCTTTGAGTAATTGTGAGCACCAGTGCCTGCAATGATAATTGGGTATAAAATGGGTCCTCTGAGAAACAGGAGGTGTCCTTTTCATCATTGGCAAGAACCAGGAGTGTTGTATATCCTCTTGACCCAACATCAGGCTTACTCATGCCTGACCTTCAGCTTTTAGATTTAAAATACTTACCACAATGTGAGACAATTTCTCAAATGTGTATGGATTTCTGTGGGATGCTGTAGTAATTCCCACAATCCAGAAACATGAGATAGTCTACTTAAGGAAGAGAAGGTGGGTGGGGGAATGTAGCTGAATAGAATCACGAAAGAGTTGGACCTTTGCAGTCCAGCCAATCTCAGAATACTCATCAGAAGTAGACTGGAACTAATTTTTTAACAGCTTATTAACATAACTAGTCTATTAACTTTTAGTACATTATTTTTAATTTATAAGAATTTAGGGTTGAGTCCTGGTGGCGTAAGTGGTGGATTGCGGAACTGGGGCCCGCAGGCTTGGCGGTTCAAATCCAGTGGCAGCTCTCAGGAGCAGCGCTGGGTAGCTCCCATGACCACCAGAGGGCAGTGATGTCCCCCCCAAAAATCCATATTTTAAAGTTAAAACCATTTCGAGAGAGAAGAGGCTGGTGTCTAGCATTAAGTGACTAAGTTTTGTTATGTGTCACCCAGGCAAATATAACTCCTGGTGACTCTTTGCAGAGAAAACTAAACACTCCATGGTCCTGCAACATTCTTAAAATTGTTATTGTGTCTGTTCCCATTGCTGCAATCACCATGTCAATCCAACACAGTGAACACCTTCTGATGCCCCTCCACTTTACTCAACATTATGTCCTTCTCTAAGGACTGCTCTCTCCTGACATTATGTCTAAATTCACAGTCCTTGCCTCCAAGGAGCACTCTGGGTGTACTTTTTCCGAGGCAGATTGGGTCATCATTTCAGCAGTATTTTGTCCTTTTTATATTCTTCTTCAGAACCACAATTCAAATGCATCATTTCTTCACTCGTCCTTATTCAATGTCCAACTTCCACCTGTATTTGAAACAATGGAAAATATCATGGCTTGTACCAGGTGAACTTTAGTCCTTAAAGTAATACCCTTACTTTTCCTTACTCGAACAAAACCTTGCACAGCAGATTAACCTAATGTAGCACGTCTTTTCATCTCTTGACTGGTGCTTCCATAAGCACTGCTTGCGGATCTGAGCAAGACAAAATTCTGCACAGCTCCAGCTCTTCTCCATTTATCATGATGCTATTTATTGATCCAGTTGTGAGGATTTGAGTATTCTTTACAGTAAGTGATAACCTCTATTGAATGTTTTAATCTTTGATCTTCATCAGCAAACCTTTAATTTCTCTTCACTTTCAATAAACAAGGGTGTGTCATCTGCATACTGCAAGCTATTCATTAGACTTCCTCCAATCCTGATGCTGCATTCTTCATATAATTCAACTTCTCTGACTATTTTCTCAGCATACAGATTGATGAGTTATGGGATCTAAGAGGTTACAACCTTATGCACACTTTTCCTACTAGACCAAGTAACTATCTTCCGAATTTCCAGGCATAGATGAGTGAATGCTTTCCGTGCCTCTTCAGTATGCTTAAATCTTCAATATGTTTTCCATCAATTCATTGGTCCTGAGTTTTTGCTAATGCATTCAGTATAGTGTGAAATTCTTCCTTTAGAACTATTGATTCTTGCTCATATGATGGAATGGCTATTAATGCATTTTGGTACAATGATTTTTGGTACAATTAATTCTTTCTATCTCTTCTTGATGCTTCTTTCATCATTCAATATTTTTCCCATAGAATATTTCAAGATGACATTTAGAGGCTTGAATTTTGATTGAGTTCTTTCAGCTTAATATATGGTGGGTTGTTTTTTCCCTCCCAATAATTTTATGTGGGGCTCCTACAGCTCTTATAACACTCAATACATCATTTGTGTCAAGCATATTTGTACACATGTTGCCATCTTCATATCCAAATATTTTCTACTTGAGCTCTTGCTATAAGTTCCTCTTTCCACCTCTTTTAAAAAAAAATCATTTCATTGGGGGTCCACACCACTCCCATCACGATTAACACACACGTCAATTGTATGCATACCACATTTGCACACCTGTTGCCATCATCACCCCTGAAACATCCTCCTTCCACTTAGACCCTCAGTACCAGCTTGCCATATTTCCACTTCCTCCCCCTCTCCCATGAACTCTTAATAATTTACACATGGTTATTACTTTTTCATGTCATACTCAGTCTGATGTGTCCTTTAACCCATTTCTCTGCTGTCTGTACTCCAGAGAGATCATATGTAGATCCCTGCAATTGGTTACCTCCTTCAGCTCCACCCTGCCTTTGCCCTCCCAGTATCACCACACCCACTACTGGTCCCGAAGGGATCAGCTGTCCTGAATTCCCCATGTTTCCGACTCCGGTGTACATCCTCTGGTCTAGCTGGATTTGCAAGCTAGAACTGGAATCATGATAGTGGGTGGGAGAAACATTTGAGAACTGGAGGAAAGTTGCACACCTCGTTGTTGCTACACTGTACCCTGACTGACTCTTTTCCCTGCAACCCCTCTGCAAGGGAGTGCGGCTTCATCTATTGATGGGCTTTGGGTCCCCACTCAGTACTCCCCGGTTGGTTTTTTTATTTTAGTTCTCTATATATTTAATTATCACATTTGGCTTTGTCTTTTGTGTTACCCTTTGAAATTTTCTATTTAGCTCTTGACTTCATTCTTTCTTCCATTTGCCTTAGCATCTCTTATGATTAGGAGCAAACTGCAAAATCTTATATATATCCACTTTAATCTTTTCTCTCCACCCATATTTTAATGACCTTGTGCATTCTTTATGAAAGATTTTCTTGATGTCTTTCCCTCGTTTATCAGACTTTTGTCATTAGTGTTCAATTAATCAAACCTGTTAGAGAGATATTCTCAAAATTCAGGTGGGCTATACTCCAGGCTGTGTTTTGACTCTCATGGATTTGTTTTGGGTTGAAGCTGAAGATATGTACCTTTTGTATTTGCCTTTTTCTACAGATGAAATCAATTTGCTTTCCTTATATGCTGTTTGGAGAAGTCCATGTGTTTAATCAAAGTTTGTGCTGTAGAAAAAGGTATTTGCTAGGAAGCAGTAGTCAGTTTTGCAAGATTTTATCATGTGATCACCAGCTTCATTTCTATAACCAAGACCATATTTTTAAACTGTGGTCACTTCCTCTATTTTCTTTCCAATCAACAATAGTCAACAATGCATTTTGATTGCATGTTTGATAAATTGCAGACCGAAATAATTGGTGGAATGCTTCAATTTCTTCATCACGAGCTTTGTGATTGATGCATACATTTGAATAATAATTGTATTGATTAGATTTCTTTGAGGGAGAATAGATCTAACCTAATCACAGATAGCTTTCTATTTCACGATGGATTTTGCAATGTCATCTTTGACAATTATTTTCATGCTATTCCTCTTGATTGTATTCCCAGCATAGTAAACCATATAATTTTCTGATTCAAAATGGCCAATACTTGTCTTCAGCTCACTAATCCCAAGGATATTGATCTTAATGCCCTACCATTTGGAAGACATTGCATGTTCTTTTCTTCATTCTTTGCATATTCCCAAATCTGATCTTTAGTTAATTTTTTCAGCTGTTTGTCCTTACCTAAAGTCCTGCCCCATCAGCAGAGGGCAGTCTTAAAGTTTCCGCTCACTCTGACTCTCTCTCCTGGCCAACTGCCAGAGAAATCAGCTCCCTATGCACAATTTGAGTTCAGTAGGACCCAAGGGAAACATCCCACAGCTCTTTTCCTGACACTGTTCTACTTCCATCTTTTAGGGCTTTGGTATCTTATAATGACTCTGAGCTATGCATATGGGTTAGGGGCGCTTTTCTTCACCATCTGGAGTCAGATGCTTTGTTGTCTTGTCTTAGTCTTGAAGCTTCTCAGAAACCTGCTGATTCAGTAGTAACCTTGCTGATGTTTGAAATAAGAATGACAGAGCTTCCAGCATTGCTGCAACACAAAAGCCACCAGATGGAAGTGGCATAAGAAAGACAGTCATCGGTCTCTTTGCATTGGGAGCATGATGGCCACAATACTTGAGGGAATTGACTATGGGTTCAATTTGCTCTATAATCAACTACCTCCATTTTCCTGAGACTAAAGTAAATTACATATATATATATATATATATATATATATATATATATTCAAGCAATGATGGGAGAAAAAGCAACTACCAAGTCTGTTTATTTACAGTAAAAATCTTATGAGAATTCTTTTTCTTGGTTTGAAGAATGAGGACCATTATTTTGTGGATATTCAGCTTATTGGTTCAATAATAGAGAATACTCTTGTTTTATCTCCTTTTTGGTTGTTTTTTAAAGGTTGTAATGGCCACTTGAGGCACATTAATACTTGGTCTTTACTCACTTGTAGCAATAAAAGAAGAGGCAAGAATGTGAGAGAGAAATGAAATATATGGTTATTTTCTTGCATTAACTGAAAAATATAAATAAGTGCATAATTGTTTCCTATAAAATAAGAAGAACTAGATGATACGAAGATGCAAATACTGAATATTTAGATAAAAGATTCCATAGAATTATCCTGAAAAAAGCAAGGAAGATAGAAAATAATTTCAAAATCCCCTAGAATACGGACATCTGGAAACCATTCATGTCAACTGCTTTAATTGGATATTATTCTGAGATAATCTTTAAAATTTTAACTGCAATTACATCTTAAATATGTAAACAATGGCAGTGAGCTGATCACATAACATTTTTTGAAATGATGTGATTTGTGCTGTGTATTTTGACCACAGAGTTAGTTATTACATAGAAGAAGGGATGTTTTAAAAGTAAAACTATCAGATGCATTTCATCTGGAGAAGTCCATACATGTTATTTTGAAGGCTAAATTGTGCCCAACCCAAGTCAGGGTATTTTTCATTCACCTCATATGCATTTGAAAGTTGGAGGTAAATAAAGAAGACTAAAGGAGAATTGGTTCATTTGCATTGTGGTGCTGGAGAACAGTTGTGAAAGTACCATGGACTTCTAAAAGGACAAACAGCTCTGTCTGAGAAGAGGCAAGGCTGGGAAGGCTTTGTCTTACTCATTTTGATCATATTGTCAGGAGAGGTCAGACCCTGGAGAAAGCAGTATGCTGGGTAAAGTGGAGGGGAAGGGGAGGAGTGGAAGGCAATCAATGGCTACAATGATGGGCTCAGGTGTGGGGACAATTGTGGGAAAGGCAAGGGACCAAGAAGGTTTTCCTCTGTGATGCACAGGGTCTCCGCGGGTCAGAAACGACTCCATGGCATGTAACAACAACCCAACAGAGGTCTTTCAGTTATTCTCGACTTCCACCCACAGTTCTTCTGAAATTAGCATCATCTTTTTTTTTTATCTGGCTCTCACTTGAATGTCTAGCAGCTCTGTTTAGATGTTCCACTGAATCTATTTTTTAAATTATCATAAGCAAAATTTTACATGCATCTGATATTAGGACATTTTAAAAATGTATGAATTCAATTGGGTTACTTTCTTTTAAAAGAATGGACACAAATATGGATATTTTGCCAGATGCTTTCTACTTATCAGAAAGGTAGCTAGCTGCCTTCCAAACTTTTTGACATAGACTACAAAGTTCCAGTAGTTCCAACTCCATTTAATAATAGAAAACATATTTTAATTCGCATTCCATCAATTCCTATAGTTTTATTTTTCATGAATGTTTTCAATGCAGCTTGAACTTCTTTCAGTAGCATATATTCTTGATCATGTATTATATTTTGAATGCCAACTGATTCTCTTGGGTACAGTGATTTTCTAATTCATTTATCTTGAAAGGCATTCTATATCATTCAACCTCTTGTACATATTATTATATTGCTTTCCTGTTTTTCTTCTCAAGTTGTCCTTTGAAAGTTTCTATTCAGCTATTTGACTTGAGATAGGTTATGTTCAATGGAACTCTGTTGGTAATCACAAGGCCAGCAGTTTGAAACCATCAGCTGCTTTGTGAAAGAAAGCAAAGGTTTTCTACTACCTTAAAGAGTTGCAGTCTCAGAAACCCACAAGAGCAGTTGTATCTTTTTCTACAGATTTTCTATGAGTTGGTATCACTGTTGAAGCAGTGAGTTTTTTTTAATGATTTGCATGTTCAAGCGCAAATTTCAGAGCCTCTTACAAAATCTATTTTGATCTTCTATCTTATCCTTGTACTTTAATGATTTCTTCTTTCTTCATATATGTTGTTTTTATGTCATCTTCAAACTCATCTGCTGTTCAATAATGAATTTATAATAGTTCAAATCTATTCTTGAAACACACTAGCCTGTGTGACCACGTGGTGTCAAAGGCATCAGTTATCAGGAATCAAAGAACTAAAATTTATATCTTTATAAATGAGGAGGAGTACAGATTGGGGACCACAGCCCCTTGGTAGGTGAAGAGACATCCCCTTATAGAAGGGTCATGGAGAGGAGATGAGCCACTCAAGGTACAAAGTAGCTACAAGGAAATATGCAACTATCCTCTAGTTCTTACAAATGCTTCCTTCCCAACCCATATCCCACTATCATGACCCCAATCCTATCTTACAAATCTGGTTAGACCAGAGAATGAATACTGGTACAGATAGGAACTGGAAACACAGGGAATCCCTTCAGGACCAGTGGTGAGAGTGGCGATAACAGGAGGGTGGAGTCAAGGTGCAGTAGACAAGGAGGAACTGATTACAGGGTTCTACATATAACTTCCTCCCTGGGGTATGGACAACAGGGAAGTGGGTGAAGGGATATGTCGGATAGTGTTCTATATGACAGAATAACGGGGAGGGAAGAGAACTATGAGGAGCTAATACCAAAGGTTTAAGTAGAAAGCAAGTGTTTTGAGAATGGTGATGGCAACAAATATGTACAAATATGTTTTGCATACAATGGATGTATGTATCAATTGAGATAAGAGATATAAGAGCCCCCAATAAAATGATTTTAAAAATTTGAAGAAATAGTGGTTGAGGGTTTTCAAATGAATTAAAAAACAGAAATACACATAAAAATCTATAGTCCTTGATATAGTCCTTAAGTTCAGATAATGTGTATTCAAAATACTATTTTCTTGTTTTTGTTTTGTGAGAGTTTTATTTATTTTTTAAATAATTTTATTGGGGGCTTGTACAACTCTTATCACAATCCATCCATCCATCCATCCATCGTGTCAAGCACATTTGTACACTTGATGCCATCATCATTCTCCAGACATTTGCTTTCTACTTGAGCCTTTAGTAGCAGTTCCTCATTGTCCCCTTCCCCACTGACCCCTCCCTCATGAATCCCTGATGATTTATAAATTATTGTTATTCTGTCATATTATACACTGTCTGATGTCTCTCTTCACCCACTTTTCTGTTGTCCATACCCCAGAATGGAGGCTATACAAAGATCCTTGTAATCGTTTCCCTTTTCTCCCCCACCTTTTCACAATAGTGTATTCGTTTGAATTTTCTTAAGCTTCAAACGGAACTTCCATACTAGCTGCTGCTGCTCTCCCAGGCAGATTTGGGCTTTGTTGTAGACAATGAGATCGTGCTTCATTAATATACTTTTCCACAGTTAAAATAATTTTGATCCCTATTGATGCCCAGGTGTATAGTTGCTGCATATATTGTTGAAAAATTGTATTTGCTGTGGAATTATCTTTGCAAAATTTGATCATGTGATCTCCATTTCCATTTCTATCATAAAGGCCACATTTTCTGAGTATTGTTCCTTTATCTTTTTTTCCAACTTCGACAATCCAATAACCACAAATTATCAAGGAATTTTGAGTGTATATTTTATCAATTTCAGACTGAAAAAGTTGTTATAATCAATCAATCTTTTCATCACCAGCTATAGAGATTGGAATATGAATTTGAATAATATCTGTAGTGTCCTACTATAGACAGCTTTGCACTTTAATGTAGCTTTGGCAGTGTTACCCCATAGTAAATAATAACATTGTCAGACACAAAATTAGCCATACCTGCCCATTTCAGCTCAATAATGCTTAAAATTGATCTTTATGCACTTCATTTTATTTTTAACAGCTTTCAATATTCTGAGATTAATATTCTGTGTGTAATGTTCTGTGTGTAGATTATTAATGAATGTTTGCAGATTTTTATTCTCCCATTCAAAAAAGAGTCCTGAAAGCTTTGTTTCACCCATTGACTAAGGTGGACTCTTCTTTGTGGAAATAGTTCTTTTTATATCATATATTCTTTTGGGGGGGCATCACTGCCCTCTGGTGGTCGTGGGAGCTGCCCAGCACTGCTTCTGAGAGCCACCACTGGATTTGAACCGCCAAGTCCGCAGGCTGCAGTCCTGCACTCAACCACTTACACCATCATATTTTCAATGTATTTCAGCCTCAGGATTTTATCTTCTAGCAGGATATTAGACAATTTTCTGCTTCTATTTGCATAATCCATCTTGGTTAAGTCATCAGAATTGAACTGCTTGTTCCTTCTCTGTAGTTTATGCTTAGTCTAGTAGCATGGGTGGAACTTGTCCTTGATGGAATTACCTGCAGCTATTTAAACACCTCATATGACTGAATTAACAGACAAATGCTTAAAGGAAATTCTAATAAATATAAAATATGATAGGTAACCTATAAGAAGGACTTGATAGGTGAATATCTGAAAACTTTTCACAACACATTACAAATTTCTAAAAAATCAGATGAATGCGTTGACAGCTAAACATATAATAGAAAAATCATTTTAAATAGGATTAAGAGAAGATAAAACAAAACAAGCAAAAAATGAAAACATGTGAACAGACATCTTCTAAACTAAATGCAAAAAGAAAAAAATCAAGCAAGCTCATGACCATTGATTGATTCAATTCCCACCTATTGTAACCTTCCTGTGTTACAGAATATATTCAAATCCCATAGTTTCTTCACTAATGCTCATGAAAGCAAATTTCCAGATATATTTTTAAGTGACTCCACAACATGGGATCAACTTCCAGACTTTAGGTTAAAGGTCAATTGAAAATTGCTTTTATATTTAACGACAGATTATTATTATTATTTTTGTGGGGGCATCACTGCTCTCTGGTGGTGGGAGTAGGAGGCCCAGCCCCACTGCTGGAATTGAATCTCTGTCCCAGTGGGCCGCAGTCCCGTGCACAACCACTACGCCACTGGGGCTCAGTCCCTCACAGACTATTTTTTTTAAAAAAGGTTAAATAAATTTTGATCATAATTTCTGTTTTAGGCTATTTATACTTAGCCCTGGTTTTATTCTGTAAAATAATTATGTTATTATAGACTATAATAGAAGAAAGCAGTATGTATTATTTAAAGGTAAATATCCTAAGAACTGGAAAATACCTAGAATTTTAATTTTAATTAAAAGTCATCCGCACAAAAAAAGTCTGCAAAGAGCAGTGAAAAAGCTTGGATTTTTATAAAGTAAATTAAAACAAAAATGAAAAGACTCCTTTTATAAAAAGTGGTAGTTACATAATTTGGTTTCAGTTAGAGGATTCGGAGTGAAGGAGTGGCATCTAGCCTGTCAATCAGGGTGTAGCTCGATGACCTACCTCATTTGGAGGCACTGAGGCAGTAAGTAGCTCCTGGAGGCGGGACATAAGCTCCCTCTCTGGGAGACATGGCGGCTGAAAAGATACACGGAGATAAGCAGTTGCCCTGAGTTGGTTGAGCCATGGGGAGACTCCTGTTAGCTTTGAGATGCTCACAGTGCCACTGGACCCACATGACTTCCCACCCACTGGCCTGTGATCTTCCTGTCGTCAGCATCGTTGCATGCCTTTTGTGAGCTTGAAGAGGACTTTATTGACTGGTATTGAACATTTGGGCTAATATTGACTTACGAACTTTGGATTGGGCTGGGATGTTTTCTCAATATTCAGTTGATCTTGTACATAAAATTCTTTCCTCTACACATATAAGTGCCTATGAATTGATTTTTCTAGTCACTCAGGTTAACACAAAAAACCAATTAATCAAATACTTCAGAAGACATAATAGCAACTTTTGTTGTCTTCTAAACATTCAAGTTAGCGCTATCTCACGTTGGCTTTCATGTACAACAGAACAAAATGGTGCCCATCCTTTTGCCATCTCCGTGATATCTTAGTAGATTTGAGTTTGCAAAATCAGTTGTACATAGAGGTTTCAGAAAAGACAAAAAGAAATACAAATATCACTAAAATGTAAAGCATTTTTTTGAGTAAGTAGATATCTTAGTAGATTTGAGTTTGCAAAATCAGTTGTACATAGAGGTTTCAGAAAAGACAAAAAGAAATACAAATATCACTAAAATGTAAAGCATTTTTTTGAGTAAGTATCAGAAGTCAGCTAGAGAATGATTTGAATGAAAAGAATGTATCATGAATGTAGATAGATTAAAGTCATACTAAAATAAAATCTACTCCAACATAATATATAAAATATCTACATCAGAATAGGAATATCCACTGTCAACAGTTAAAGCCTATAGATCATGAGTTACACATTTCAGAGAATAGTGCTCCAAAGTTGAATATCTCATAGATCATTGAAGATTCACCTGAAATATCACATCAGGCATAATATTTAACTGAAGGTGATTTGCATTTCTAAGTAGAAACCTTAAAACTATAAAGTTTTTAGGGGAAAATGTCAAAACACTGTTGCAAACATGGGATATGCAGATATTTTGCAAGTGGCATAAAATAACCCAGAATCTAACATAAGCCAATAAACTGACCTTTATAAAAATGAAGTTGGATCACTTTTTAAAATATAATATTAAAGGAGGTTGGAAGACACTCATAATATGACGAAGGAAGAATTGCCTCCTTAAAGATTCCTCTATGAATACATTCACAGAGAAGCATATACACATCCCTCCATCTATATTTACATACACATATATAAGGAGTCTTGGTGGCCAGGTAGGTTGCAAACCCCAAAAACCAATGGTTCAAATTCACCAGCTGCTCTGCAGGAGAAAAATGAAGCTTTCTGCTTTACATCCTCAGAAACCCACAGGGCAGTTGGACGCTGTTACAATGTGTCAGAATCCACTCAGCATCAGTGTGTTCTTTTATTTTATACACATATATGCCTACATGCATGCATATTCTCTCAAATATTTTGCTTGATTTATACACATATATGCCTACATGCATGCATATTCTCTCAAATATTTTGCTTGATTTTGATGCTATTTCAAAATTATGTATACCATAGTAATTACCAGGAGGTTCCTTTTCTCATGTACTTTTTTGTGACCTCAGTTACCTTCATCAAACTGTGAATACTTCACTGTAAAATACCTACTATATGGAAAAAAGCCCTCTCTTTCCTCTGATGTTTATCTCTAATCAACATTGGGTTTTGTTTAAAAATATAACCTTACAGATATTAAAAGGCAGACCACAGGCTAGAAGATGTATGTCTGCATATATCTAGTGAAGCAATAGTGTTGTATTTTATTAGACTTTTACCTCAATAAGTTTGATTTCACTGCACACACCTAGACATAGACACACATAAGCATACCCTAGCTGTTTACAAATGAATTCAAGTGTATTTTTAAGGTGGGAAAATATACATGTTATGATATGTGTATAGAAATATTTCAATAAGTTAGACACATTTGCCTTAGCACTTTATAGCTAGCCGGAGGTCTTGGTGACACAGTGTTTACCTGTTGGGCTTTGATCCCAAGATCTGCAGTTCAAAATCTCCAGCCAAACCTTTCCACAATAGAAAGACAATGCTTTCTGCTTTTGTAGAGAATTACAATCTTGGTTTTACCCTGCTCTACAGAGCTTCCTGGGGTTGGAAACAACTCTATGGCAGTGAATTTGGTTTGGGATATAATTAGCTAAAAATAAAAGGGTTTATTTCATATATTCTGATTCATACTCATGTCCTTTTATAAATATTTGAAAAGAATATTCAATATGTGCTTGTGTGTGAGAGATAAGATAGGAAACTGTCTAGAATCCCCTCTGAAAATGGACCAGGGATGTGAATAACCTTGCTATCTTGCAGAATGCATTGCAAAGTAAATTGTTGCAGATGTATTTAGTCTAAAATTGAACACTTTATCATTTGATCTCCTTTATGATACCTTTAGCTTTGTTCTAGCTTTTAATATTTTTGGCTTACTTTTCAATGAATGGTTATCTGTTTTACTTTTTTATTGCTGATAATTTTTAAAAAGTGTTATTCTGTATATAAAATCCAGGATAGGTCAACGTATAGAGAAAATAACTAGATTAATAGTTCCTTGGAATTGTGGCAGGGTAGGTTGGATGGAAATGCAGAACTAACAAAGACAAATACAAGAATGAAGAAAATGTTCTAAAACTGATTGTAATGATGACTGAATAACTCTCCTTGATATGATTGAACCATTGCATTAAATATGTAAACTACATGCCAATAAATTTTTTTTTTTTAACGAAAGAAGGGAACTGGTCTAGGCAGGTGGTGTGTAGCACTGGGGCCATATGTGGTTACTAAACCCTCAGTAGTTGAGCATTTTTATAAAGTAATCCAGGTCCACTGCCAGTGAGGCGATTATGAATCATTGCAACTGCATAAAGCAGAATAAAGCTGCCCAGTAGGACTTCTCCATCGAAACAAATTTCTTTTCTCCAAAGAAAGTCTAAGTGGGTTTGAAGTTTCAACTCTGGTTCATAACTTGAGTTTTTAAGGAGTGGGAAACTTCCAGGGTTTCACATTTGTTAATTAATATCCAAAAGGTCATATCTTAATCTTAAAACATGAAAAAAAGATGCCTTATATTATGATATGCCTCTTGTGTACCTGTTCTATCTTATACATAAGAGAAATTTAAAGTAGTTAGAGGAAAAATGCCATTATCTCTTAATTATATTTCCTATGAGTTTACTGGACTGCCTCATATATGTTAGCATAGCTACATTTCATTAATAATTTTATGCTCATTCCATGTTGAGAGATATTTTATATGCATTGAGTGATTCAATATATTATTAAAATTGAATATATATACATAGAATACAGCAACTCATGGGTCCCTGTAAAGTAGACCAGTAAAATGGAATTGAAATATCAGAAGTTATTGCCATAGAAAATGCACGTCAAATACATACTGAACATTTTAAAATGATATTAAAGTCAATAAACCTTTTGATGAAGATCATATTTGCCTGCTTTTCATGTGTGACTGGCTGTATAAAAACATCCACAATTAGTTACAAGTATTTGCCTTCCAGTTAATTTCAATATAATGCAACCCTTTGTGTGGTGTAGAACTGCTGAGCAGGGTTTACGAGGCGAAATGCTTGCAGCAGAGAATGTTTGCTAAATGTTCTAAAGAGAAGCTGGTGGGTTTGAACCATGATAATTAAGTATGCAAACACTTTCACCGTAGCACCACCAGGATTCCCTTAGCTATATGTATCATTTATAAGTCAGCATTATGTCAGAAGAATCTTCCTGCAAGACAAGTAGATGGAGGGAATCAGGACAGATAAACCCCTCAGACTCAATATTGAGAGCAGCCATACGAGGAGCGGAAGGGAAAGGTGGGGGGAGAAAGGGGAACTGATCACAATGACCTACTTATAACTTATAACCTAGTTATATACTTATAACTTTTCAGGGAGATAAACAACAGACAATGGGGTTAAGGGAGATAGCAGAGAGTGTAAAGCCTGAAAAAACAATAATAGTTTATAAATTATCAAGGGTTCATGTGGGACGGAGGGGGGAAATGAGGACCTAATATCAAGGCTCAAGTAGAAAGAAAATGCTTTGAGTATGATGATGGCAACATATGTCTAAATGTGCTTGACAATATGAATGAATGGATGGATGGATTGTGATGAGTTGTATGAGTCCCCGATAAAATGATTCGACATAAATTCATTTCCTCAGTCAATAGTGATGCATAGCAACCCTCGAGGACAGGTTCGGATTCCATGAGTTTCCTGGGCTGCTCACAGGAGCAGAAAGACCCACCCTTCTCCAGAAGAGCAGCTGTTGCTTATGAAGGGCCGACCTCAGAGGTCAGAACCCAGCGTATAACCACTGCGCCACTGGGCTCTGTGCCCTAAGTATAGGAATGAGATCACGAGAAATGTTAAAGATGTGTGCTCATTTAAAGGAAAGTATAAAAATAGAATCATAAATCACATATAAAGGTTTTTTTGTTAGTTATATTATACTTCTCTGTATATAATAAAAGTGCTTTTAAAAATAAAATAAAGTGATTTATTGAAACAGAATGATAAAGTTAGGCTTAGGTAAAATGGAAAACTTTGGCGTCTATATAACACTCATTCTTATCAAGCTGTTTTTAAGAATCATTTTGCTGAAGACTTTTTTCTCTAATTTTCATTGTCATGTGGTTACAGGGAAAAATGATATCTATTAGTGTATCAATAAAAAACACAAATGCTGTTTTGAATTTCTAGATTGAAATCTAAAATGAAACACTCAGTTGAACTAAAAGTTTTCAACTGGAAGACACAGAATCAGAGAAGTGATTAAATTTGATACACAAATACAGTGTATATGACAAAGAAGGCAAAAATCAAGAACACAAGAACATTCAGTTCACCAACAATAAATTTGATGCCCAATGGCAGTCTTTACACTCATTTTTAGGATGACTCATATTATATCTAAACTACATGAAAAGCTTTACCGCAAAAGCGCATTCAGATTGTCTTTCTTTCAAAACAATTTTTCTTGTGCTTTTGACAGTCTGTAGTAATGTCAATATTCTTCACCAGCACCGCAGATAAAACACACATCTTTTTTCCCCCCTTTGGTCTCCCTTAGTCAATGTCCCATTTTCACAAGCATACGAGGCAATTGAAAATATCATAGCTGGGGATCGGACTCACCTTCCTCCTCAAAGAAAGATCAATCCTTTTCAATGGTTGAAAGAGGTCTTGTGAAGCAGATTTACCCAATGTCATGCATTATTTGATCTCCTGATAACTGCTTACATGATGCTTGATAATGTTATATTGTGTTTTTATTTTATTTGATGCTAAACTTTCTATTGTGCTTTTGGTCTGTTCCCCACCCCCACCTCCTTCTTCTTTTGATTTGTTCTTCGGCTCATTGGTTGATTCAAACTCAAACTACTTCCACTGAGCGAATCTCAACTCATATTGATTCTACAAAACACTGAATATCCTTATGGAAACAGACAGTCTGTTTTTCCTCCTTTAGAGCTGGTGGCTTTAAAGCATCGACCTGGTACTTGGGAGTGCAATAGCTAACCTGCAGTATCACCAGGGTTCATCTTTCCTGTGTTCTTAGTGATATATTATTTATTTTTCACATACCCATATATTAATTTTCTTTGTGTTATAAATTTATTTTAACTGCATTGTGAGTTGATCACGCATATTGTATCAAGACTTATTTAATGTAATAGCATGTGGTGAGTCTGTGGAGCAGACCAGAATGGATATTTTGCTCACAAGTGGAGATGCTAAGCTATCTCAGTCAATATTTAGTTTCCAGTAAAAAATCTACCAATTACAGCTTTATGGTTCAGATTTTGCTTTCTGTATGTTCAACTCTTATTAGTGAGTTTCATTTGTACATTTGAGCACATCAAAGACTTAGTTCAATTTAATCATTGTGTTATTTTCTTTTACACAAAACTATTTTATGAGGTGGAGTCACAAGTAGCATGGTTTGTTTTCCTGAAAAAATATTCTGGAAAAATAAAAAAGGATTGACTTCCTCTTAGAGGTAAGGAACATATATACAAAAACAACAAAGATCTGTGTTTTATAATCTATTCTAAATAGTAAGAAGGGAGATTTTCATCAAGAAGAGAACATTTATAAACTGTATCCCCCGGCAAATTCACTTATTATTTTAACCAAAATAAATAAGTAAAATAATGGCATTCAACAGAAGGTGCAGTATTTGTGGGGGAAGGTTTGGAAATAAGAATGAAGAAAATATTTTAAGTAAAATTTATGGGAATATGATATATGAAGAACTATGAATTGCCTGGGGAAATTACTGAGAAGGTATGAAGATCCACTTATCCTTTTAGTAAAACAAAAGAGAAAGAATCTTAAGGCACAACTTATTTTTTTGGCACTAATTATTATATAATCTAGGCTCAGATGGGATATTTAATGACATTTATTTTTCTTTAAATCTTCAATGGTCTTTGGTAGAATCAGTTCATAATGAATGAGTTCTAGAATACTTTGAAAAAAGGACTCTAGCATAAATCTATTTTTACTAGTCAGATTTTTCTTAGCATGTACATCAAATCTAGACTTCAACTGCTATCTTTGTGGTTCTGTGCTGCTAAGTCAATTCTATCCCAACCCCAAATTTTGGTCAGTGGTAGAACTTCCCCCATGGAATTTAAAAGATTATAATCTTTATGGGAGTAGATGCCTGTTCCTTTTCTTTCATCAAGACACAGGTGGGTTGAAACCACCAGCCTATCAATTAGCCACTAAGTTTTTAACCTATGTATTACACCAACACTCTGGTATTTCGATTAGTGAATCTTTATTATAGAAAATTATTATACTGAGTTGGAAGAGCACAGGAAATATAGAATAACACCAACAATATGTCTCCAACTACAGGGTTTGAGGGACAAAGTGGAAATTAAATAACTTGATCCAAAGGGTGGGACCCAACTGGTAGGATATGAAAGCACATTATAACTTTCTGATTGAACCTGAAACCAGAAAAGATAAGACATCCACGTGAAGGATTTATATGAGGAACAGAATCAGCTACTCTGAGAAAAAGAAATACATTAGCTTCATATCATCGCTCAACTTCTGGCCTTCTTCCAATGGCACTCATTTTTTTTTAAAACTGTCTAAAACAAGAAGGCAAAGCATTCTGGGGAATACAATGTTCCACAATGTAATGTAAAGCATGCCTCCAAAGTTTCAGGAATGGGTGTAGAAACCAACTGGGAAATAACCAGAATGTGGCAGTTAAGTACTACTTTACATTGAGGTGAGAAGAAAACATAGAATCAGCTACTAGAATATAAATATGTCAGGATTAAGAAGGTGCACGCATATCCTTTGTCAGGTCATGTATGATAATTTCCCAAAGCCTTCACCCTTAATGCATGATTAGATAAATAATTTTTCAAGCATCATCTAATTATACATTAGCTTCATTTAATTCAATAATGGAACTATTGGATACAGTTATGTAATTTACTTCTTCTGTCGGTAGTGAAAAATGTCAAGGAATATAAATCTGAAATCAGATGCTTGAAATTATGCGATAAGTTAACTGGTATTATGTTTGATTTCTCACAGTACTATGAAAGTATAATTTGAGTCATTTAAACCTGAAATAGAATCATTCTGAAATAGCAAAAAGATGTCCCGCAGGCAAGCCGTCGTAAGTTCCTAGAAGCCTTAAGTTTTAGAAATGCCCCCGGAGAAACTGGAAGAGACGTGCCTCTGTGCAGTGTGGAATCTCGGGTCACTTTCTGCAGAAAGGATGTGTGATTCCTGTAGTTGCCAACTCTGCTGTGTTACATGCTAAAGAGCCTGTTCCTCAGCATTTAAGCTAATGAGAACAAAGCATTGCAGCCTTTTCCCTCCCTGATTGAACATGTTATTGTTCTGTGCTGTTGGTTCCAGCTCACAGCCATGCCACACACCACAGAAGATAATCCTGCCCAAGACCCCAGCGTCCGCACAGTCGTTCTCTTGGAACCCATTGTGCAGCCCTTATGTCAATACATCTCTGCGAGGGGCTTATTTTCTTTCCACGACCTTCTACTTTATCAGGGGTGCTGTCCTTGAACATCAGAAGAGAACAAAGTATGTGTCATTGAAATATTCACATGCCAACTTAAATCGACAGTAAATAATAATTCCATTTTGGATAAACTGCTTTCCCCCACCTTTAAAATAGTAATATCGAAATTTAAATCCATTTCTCTCTGATCCAGGACCTAAAAGTAAACGATATAGCATATTTTTTCAAAGGTCTCCACCCACCTATTCAAGGAAATACAAGTGTAACAAACTATCAATAACATGTAGAATTGTAATTGAAATTTAGATGTTTCTCGGCATCACACTACATAACTCCCAGCAATTTTAACAAGGACAATGCTTAACAGTGTCTCACAACCATCATACTGAAGTACGGAAGCTTCTGAAGTGAGTGAGAGGGTCTCTCCAATGCTGAAGAAAACAGATAAACAAATACATCTTTAAACACAGCTTTCAGGGACAATGAAAAATTCATTCAGATTGAATAGATCAAAATGCTTACAAATCTAAGAGCAAGTTTGATTTGGTTATCTTATTTATTTACTAATTTTGCTCATAAATATGAAATACTAATGACGAGGGGAGTGGTGGTTTGACCAGGTACTTCTCACATTTATTGCTGAAGAGCAGATTTCAATTCCCTTTTAATGTGCCATAAGGGAAGGCCACAGACATCTGCCAAGAGCAAGTTTTATGTTGTAGGAGGCTAAGCAGGTCTCAGCAGGGCTTCCAGAATAAGACAAAAGAGGAAGAAAGGCCTGGTTTTCCACTTAACTGTGAGTTTTCAGTTAATGAAACCTCCATGGATCACAAAGAACTCTGCCCATATGTCAAGGCTCCGGTGATTTGGGGCCTACTGAACCACAGTTAACAACAAACTTACAGCGGATAATAGCATCAACTAAATCATGATTACCGGGCTAAGCCCCAGTGGCGTAAGTGGTTGAGTGTGAGACCGCAGCCCGCGGGCTTGGCGGTTCAAATCCAGTGGCGGCTCTCAGGAGCAGTACTGGGTAGCGCCCATGACCACCAGAGGCAGTGATGGGCCCCCCCCCCCAAAAAAAAATCATGACTACCAGCAGCAACACTGCAACAGACATTTATTTGCTACTTTCTGTGAAACAGGCACAGCAGTTAATTTTCACAAGCAAAACTCGTTTAATGTTTATTGCAAAGCTGTAAAGCAGTACTAACCCTATCCCATTTCATTGATTAATATTTCCAGTATTTCACAGCTAGAAAGTTGAAGTGGTCGCATCTGAATATGTGCTCTACTGCAAAATTCACATGCTTAAAAAGTGGCTTCAAAACATTCCTTAAAATTGTCCATTATCTTTGAATTCAATTTTCCATGGAATTTTTGCAGCTCCCTTATTCTTGTGCTCAACCATAAATTAAATTTATTGCTGCATATATCACTTAATGGTAGATGCAGTTGAACAGCAGGAATAGTCTTACTGTACACAATGAAGAGAGGAATCTTTAGAATCATATAATGATGGTGAGTTTTTCTCTTCTGCTCAGTTATTTCATTATAATATTTAGCTGTGTCTTCTCAATTTGTCCTGTGAAATATTCTGTTCAGCTCTTTAATTTCATCTTTCAGTCCATTTGCCTTAGTTGCTCAGGTTCAGAGCAAGACTCAGAGTCTCTGCTGACATCTACTTTGGTATTTTCTTTCTTTTTAATGAAGGAAAATTTGCTTTCTTCATGAAGGATGCTCTTATGTCTACTCACAGTTTCCCAGATCTGTCACGAATATTCCATGCATCAGATCTGTCCTTAAGACATTTGTCATAGTCAGAGAGGAGAGACTCCAGGTCTTTTATTTCCTCTTGTGAAATTGCTTAAATTTTTTCCCACTTTAACATCAAATTACACCTGAGCAATTGATGACATGTTTCAGAGTCACACACTGGCCAGATTTTAGCTACTAATATTGAATTTCTTCATCATATTTGCCCACATTTGTGGTCTACGGGATTTCTCTGTATTTCATCTGGAGAAGTCAGTCTGTATAATTGCTGTTTGTGTTATTGTAAAAAAGGATTTGCTATGAACAAGTAATTGGCCTTATAAAATTCTATCATGTGATCTCTAGCTTCTTTTCTATTATCAAGACCATTTCTATCATATTTTACAACTACTATCCTTTCTCTGTTTTTCCAATTTTTCCATTCCATTTGGCAATACTTATCAATGCATTTTCAAAGTGGACACTCAGTAATTTGTAAACTACCACAAAAACTGGCTACAATATTTTTACACCTATCACTGTAACCTTACAAATATTTCATTATTGTATATTTCAAGACTACTTTCTAGTAATAGTCATAACACAAACAGACATAGGCAAGCCAGGGTTCATCACTGCATGGTTCACAATATCAAGCAGCTGGCAACAACTCGAATGCCCATCAGTAGAAGAATGGATAAAGAAACCTTGGTACATACACAAATTGAAACACTATGCTTCACAAAATGCCAAGAATGCAACCGGGAAACATCTCATGCACTGGTTCAACCTGAAAACATTATGCTGAGTCAAATTAGTCCATCACCACAGAACACATATTATAGAAGACCAGTGTTGTAAAGAAAGGAAAAAACAAATAAGACACATATTTTTGAACCCAAATGAATATATATTGGAGATTATTAAAGGACTGTAGAGCAAAAGTTTTGAAAATGTGACAGTAGGCTTGAAGTTTGGGTGGAGTGGACGATGCCAAAAGAATGCAAAGAGAAATCAAGAGGGGGTGTAAAGTAAATGATTGGAGGTTTGATAAACAGTTCAAATTTCTGAATGCAAAACTGATTGTCTAAATTGTAAGTCCTCACCAGTTCATAATTTAAAAAGAGAGAAGAAAAAAAACCACTTCCCTTTCTCCTTATTGACTACATCATTGTTACTTGAACATGACTTCCCCAACCATCCCCAAGAGTTCATTACTAAGGTATCTTTTTTAATAAAATTAGAAAAGAAAAATAGACCACAAGGCAGTTTTCTTTCAGTCATTGAGGGATTTTTGAAAAGATTTTAATAATATTCTAGGATGTGAAAATCATTTCTAAAAAGCCAACAAAATGTAGGTCTAACCCATCAATAGCGGCCAAAGTTAGAGTATATTGCCAAGTAGTAAACCTCATTTTTTCATTCAGTTATCTGCATTTCCTATGACCATTATACCTGTCAACCAAGGTCAGGCAAAAATGCAAAAGGTCAATGCTTTTGATATTAAGTTCTGCCCCAGAAAGCCTGAAATAAATGACTTCAGAAGAAGTTGACAGGTCCTGAATAAGGCTGAGTTGTTATTCTGCCAATGAGAGTCGGTACTGATGACTGAACTAATGTCACTAGTCACTACTGACTTAAGGGTTTGTTCTAATGACACTCTTCATGACAATCAAAAAGGCCTCCTCTTGCAAGAAATGCATATTAATATAACTCAAGAGAATTGAAAGGCTTGGTTGTGTTTAGATCAAATTTTGAGTAACGATGGAAATATGTATAAGTTGAAAGATTCAGCAAGATAGTAATTCAGTGTAGGCGTCTCTTTCTCATTATGAAAGCTACTGTTGCATCTTATTAAGTTTGGTTTCTATAAGAATTACTGTCATTAGTCTTTGAAGTGGCCTTTGCACAGGCCAGTTGCCTTTAACTACTTTGACATTTGGAAAGACCCTAATCATTTTCTTAAGTCTATAGTCAAAATAACCAGGAACTTTAGACCGATATGTTATATGATACAGTAATTTGTTTCTAATGCTTTTAAACATCCTAGGTGGCAAGATCACTGCATCAAAAATAAGTAATCAGTATTCAAGCATTTCATGATGTTGATGGTACTTCAGGACAAAGCTCAAATTTCACTAAAGACTTGGTAAAAACAACTTTCTAGCAATTGACAGGATATAATAATGACAGGATACATATGACAGGATTTATATACCTTAAAAAGAATACAGTCCTGGACACACTCACTAATTTATGTCAATAATTTTGGAAAACCAAATATCTGGCCAACCAATTGGGAGAGGTACATATCTGTTCCCATTTCAGAGGAAGGTGATTCAACATGATGAAAAGGTTCAGAACAGTATCATCCATATAAAGAAAAGATGTTTTTCTGGGGATAGATAATTAAAAACTTGTTGCAGCAGTACATTGACAGGGAACCCAGAAAAACCCAAGCCACATTGAGAGACAGACTTGTTTATCATTGTTAGTGTTATGTGGATTTTAGCTGAAAACCAGAAAGATAAATGTTGATGCTTAATTGACTAACAAAGGAAGTATTCTGTTTAGCAAAACCAAATCCAATGCCATCGAATCAATGCTAACTCATAGCGACCACACAGTGAGTTTCAGAGACTGAAAATGTTTACTAGAGTAGAAAGTCCAGGCTTTCTCCCTCAGAACTGCTGGTGCTTTTGAACCGCCAACAGTGTGGATCATCGTCCAACATAGAAGGGCCAAGCATTGACTCAATGATAGGGAGTTTAATCTGGTGGTTTCTTGAGACTATCACTATCTGCAAGAGTACAAAAGACCATCTTTCTCTCAACACTGTTTAGAGTGTATCACAAAAAGAAATAAATTAAGGTTGCCATTTTGAATAATGGAAATTGCAGACCACTTAATTTTGCTTATACAAAGCCATAGGTAGAACAGAGCATTACAGCTAACATCAGGAAGCTTGTAGCCTTTCCTCACACTTACATAATCTCTGTGCTCAGAAAATAACCCGAGAAGCTGAAGGATGCAGTATTAGGAAAATAACTTATTGATAACCTGAAATATATAGATGGCAGTACTCTACTAGTTGGAAATGAAGAAACGTAGGACCACAAATGCAGATAAAAGACTAGGGCCTTCAGAATAGATCACATTTTAACAGAATTAATAAAAAATTCTTATAAATGCATCAAAATTATTATCATGATAAATGGACAGAGGATTGAAAATATCAATGATTTCTTGTTACTTGAATCTATAACCAATGTAGATGGAACCAATATCTTGAGCATACAATAGATAGATAATGAATAAGGAATCATGAGGAGGACTTGGTATCTTTTAATTTTGTTGCTGGTATAGAACACGGAATAAACAATGGACTGTCACAAGACTGAAAAAACATCTTCCTTGGAAGAAGCACCTCCTTTAGGTAACATAAAAAGAGTGAGACTTTCTCATTTACTTTGGATGTGCTAAAGAGAGTCATAATACTTGGTAAGGTAGAGGGTCAACAAAAACCCAGAAACTCAATGAAATGGATTGCACGGTGTTAGTTCGGGTAGAGGAGAGGAACAAATTTCATAGACATGCATATGGATATAAGGAATGGGTTTATAAGCAAAAGAATGGAACACTGAGAAAGCATTCCAACCCAGTCCAGTTCACAGACATAAGTCTGATATTAGCCCATATGCCCAATACCAGTCTATAATGTCTCCTTCTGACTCACGTAGTCACAGGTCAATGAGTGCAGAATCCCGGTGCTGGCAGGGGTCTCCCCATGCCTCCTCGCTTCCAGGGCTCAGTGTTCACCAACAGCATCCATTCGTGGCAGAAGCAACTTATTGCAGGCAGGGGTCTCCACATGGCCTCTCCAGCTTCAGAGGTCTGGCTCCATCAGGGCCAAGCCGTGTGGCTTCTCCAGCTCCTCAGATGCTGCCATCTTGTCTTGTTCGTGATTAATCATCTCTGAGACTAACTCCCAACAACTGGGGAAAATCGCTTCTCATCTTCACCAGGGAAATATCATGAGATTTCCCAGAAGTCTCAGGAGAAAGCCATGCCCACATAGAGGCCTCATTGGCTACTCAATGGCCTTCTCCAGATTAACAGGCTATACTCCACCCCTACATTTCAATCATAAAATTAACATAAGCACATGACTGCCACAGACACCATGCCTGGTACCGTGGGCTCAAATACAGCAATGACTATAGAAATAGTTTGGTCGTGGGCCTTATTTTATTGTGGTATACCAAGCATTGCTAGGAATCCAAATTAACTGAATTTTACCTAACAACAATGTAAGATAGCGGGGTTGTCAAAGAACATTATATATGGCCCCAATTTATCTTTTCCAATACTATTCTTGAAAGGAGGGGCAAATAAACTAGACTGTAGTGTTATGTAAATTGTTTCCTTCATGATGTTACTAGCTAAGTTTAGTTAATTCAGTAAGAGGAGCACTGTGAGCAACAGAAGCTAAGTAGATTGGTCCTGCATCATCCTCACAATCTGTAGCACGTTCAAGTCCATTGTGGCAGCTATAGGACCTATCCACCTGCCCCCAAATCACTCTAGCCTTGACTGGTCCTGTACTTTACTAAATACACTATCCTATGACAACTGATTTCTCTTAATATGTCCAAAGCAAGAGAATCAGATAATATCTTATAATCGCTAAGGATTTCATTGACTATTTTTTTACAGTACATCACCAGACCTCTATTTTTATTCTGTTTCAGTCTGGAATTTTCACTATTTTTTCATGTTTATTCACCCTTCTGATATTAAACTATAGGTTCAGAAATGACCCAAATAGCTCATTTTCTCGGCAGCAGTCCTTCCACCACTATCAAGTCAATGCTGACTCATAGCCACTCCCTGGGGGTTTCTGAAACTGTAACTGAAACCCCCTTTCTTTCTTTCTTGGAGCTGGTGGTTGTTTTGAACTTCCAACCATGCAGAGCAAAGCCCAATGGGTAAGTCACAACTACACCTCCAGGGCCTCTGTAGAAGAAGGAAAAAACCCAATTTCACTTGATTCCAAAGCTATTTCCCTCAATGTGTCCTCTAACTGCCTTTATTCTGAGACCAAGGTACCCTCTCACAGCACTCTCTATCTCTGGTGTGCTTGATACTTCCTTGACATGACTAAGAACACACTCTTAAGAGTATTTATTACAAAAGTGAAGAGGTTTAAGTCAGGACCAGAGGTATTAATAATGCATTTCTGTAGTACCTCCACTCATTGAGAATGTCTGGAATATCTCTTGCTTTAGGGCTAGGCTTCTCAGTCATGTGTGTTCTCGACCTCCGCCCTGCTTTATAAAGTGTTAGGAAGATCCCTTAGAGATAATAAACATCTAAGGGTCTTTTCACTATGAAAGCCAATCTCTTGCTCAAAAACACACAGCTTTACACAATGTATGGGCTGGGTTTCATACTGCCACCCCACTACTTCCACTTCTCCTGGCAAACATTTCAGATGCATTCCATCTACCATCTGCTCGTAGTAGGATTCTCAGCTCCTGCTTCTGAAATTGTCCACTTTACTTAGAGATATGGTAAAACTTACCAATCTCCACTTAATCATTTTCACCTTAATTCCGTGTTCCCACTCAGTAAACTGGGTGGGATTTACACAATCTCTGGATAAAAGAGCCATATCTAATTATTTTACTTTGCCCCAATTTTGACATAGTTTCCAGCTACACAACAGACAAAGCACCACAGTACAGTAAGATGACAAGTAGGTGGCGCTTTATAGTACCAAATTGGAGAAAGCAAGTTTACTTTCTAAAGCATGGCTGGGAATAGGTGGCCCTTAAACCCATCCATACCAATTAGCACCACACATTTAACCAAAGATGGAAGTTCCTGCCATTACATTATGAGTAACTAAATGTGGTCTCTAAATGATGGTATAAATAAGCAAATTGCTGTGACAAAAAGAAAAAAAGTTCTTCATCTTTGTTTATCACCAAGAGTTAGTCAAAACCATGGTTTGTTCCCAGATGAGACATCATTGGGAAGGATGACATACTGCTATTGTGTCCTGGCCAGGGCACTAAGATTAAGACCAGGAAGATCATTCTCTGTGATCCCTGTCTTAATGGCCATTCCTTTCTCTACAGAAGATTTGTGAATGAAAAATGTCAAGATCCATCTGTCAATTTTCTGACTTTTTGCCACAGAGATACACTAATGTCATATGAAAATTTCTTAACAAATATGCAGCCTTTGCATCAAAATAGACAGTGAATGTCCTTAGATGAGCACATGAAGCACTTCTATTCTTATGTTCCACACTTTGCTTTTCCAAATGTTTTTGTGTGAACCACATTCAGCATGGGTTAGGGTCACAAAGATTTATATGTATTTTATTGCCATTAATTGTCCCTCTGAAGTAAGTAGAGTCCATATATAAAATTTGGTGTCTTCTAAGTTAAATATTTGTCACTTTATTTTCTCAGGATATGCTATCATACAGCTAGCTGTGTGTACATGTCAACAAGAGACTGCTAAATTATACTCTACAGATGAATAATTCTTTGTATATACTTACTGTCTAGTTTCTATCTAGATAGAATATGGACAATAAATAAAGACAATTTTTAAATTTACAAATGGACCATGTTCCTAAGTGTATTTATAAATTCATTGTCAAGATGTCAGAATTATTTTTCCCTTAGAATTAGTGTAATAAATTTGAATCCCTCCATCAGATCTTACTAGTGCAACTTCTCTACACTGAGATTAGTAACATTGCAATACAGGAAAGAATGAATTGAAGAGAGCCCAACTGTGTTTATGATCGATATAAATAGATTTTTGAAACTGTGACATGCAGATACTGTATTGTCCTTTAAAAACTATATCCTGATTACTTGAAAATGATTTCTCAAATCCTTAAGGGTTCCTGCACTGTCTAACCTTCTACTACACTACTCCCATTCATCCTCTGAGTCATGCTTTCCACTACAAGTTCAAAACCCTCAAGAAGATGGGTTGACATTGTGGCTGTCAACAGTGTCCTGAAGAGCAGGAACAATTGTGAGGACTGTGCAGGGCAGAAGGTTGCTATGGGTAAAAAACCATTTGACATCTGACAAGAACAACAAAAATAATAACCCCAAACATTTATATATTGTACATTCAGTTCTAAATCTTTCAAACTTTGTTTTTAACCTTTAATTATTCTTATTACTTGACTCTATTTCCTCCTTCAATGCCCAATATATAAGACATGTGATAACATTTTTAAATGACTTTTGCTTTTGATTCCTTCTGTTTAAAGAACAGTATATGTATGCTCCAGAGATATTTTGACATCTGTTAGTTTCTTTGTAACTCAGGATGCAATCTCCATTTTGATCTGTTCTTGAATTAATTTATATTGTTTATTATTCTCTTTTTTTCTCTTTAAGCTTAATATTACTCAATAATTCTGCTTTCTTTTTCTGTTTGAAGGGTTTTCTTAGAGTTTTCAATGTAAACTTTTCAGACTCTACTTAGAAATAATAATATGTAACTTCAGGGTTGATTTAGTAATTCATTAATAATATGTGGTTATGGGCTGAAGCCCGGTGGCGTAAGTGGTTGAGTGCGGAACTGCAGCCCGCAGGCTTGGTGGTTCAAATCCAGTGGCGGCTCTCAGGAGCAGCACTGGGTGGCGTCCGCGACCACCAGAGGCAGTGATGCCCACAAAAAAAAATAATAATACATGCTTATAGTGTCACACATAATATATTTAACTATATTATATAATAACTTAGCTAATCTTTAATATGCCTGGCTTTGGCGAGAAAATGGATAAAATGTAATAAAATGCATTGTATTTATTTTTATTTTTATTATTTTTAATCTAATTATTTTGTACCTTTATATATTTTAAATATACCTTTAATATATTTATAGGTAGTATTTAAATTTTTGTGTATAGTCCTTATAAATATTTTTTGAAAAGCCAATATACATATTATATAATCCTTTGGTTTATTTAAACAAATATTAAAAATTTGTATGTTACCATTTAACTGCTTTCTTTTCTGTTTCTTATAAATACACACTCACAGACAAGATAGGGGTTAAAAAAGTTTTCATCTTCTTGTCTTCTAAATGTTTATTGTTCTTTTCTTCTCCTCTTTCTTATTTTTTCCAAAATTTTCAAATTTAACAATTTTAATATGAGGTATCTAAATGTATGCATGTGTATTCTTAATATTCTTTGCTATTTTTGGAAGTTCTTGATTCTGTGATTGGACAGATTTCATTATTTCAGAAAATTCAAGTTCATTTTGCTTCCAAATGCTTCTTCTAACTTATTGAGAGTGTTCTCAATTGGAATTCTAAAAATCCAATTTTAATCAAGTAGATTTAAAGTCAGAAAACATAAGCAAAAGTTTAAAATTTGCAATTTTCAAAAATCAGTTCTATGACTTCAGATGGGAAAGGGTGAGGAAAAGCATTCAATAATTCTATCTCTAGTTTAGAAAAGAATCACATTCAGTTCTATGCATACTTATTAAAATAAATCCACAATTAAATTGCTTTCTATTAAAAACAATAAGAATATGCAAAATTTCTGTAAATAAAACAAAAATAGTACTTATTAGGGAACAGAAACCAAACATTTTAGCAGACATACTGTAAACTGGAAGATAAAATAGTATTTACTGAAATTGATGAAATAAAATATTAATCATTCTTTAGAAAATGGAACTAAACTAGTGAAACCTAGTCTGTAGAATAATTTAGGCATTAGCTTTTGAAATATATATGCCCCAGTCTTGCACTTCTCAATAGACAATCTGAATTGAGGTGCTGCTGTTTTAGTGGTCAGAAGTTAGGGGAGCAAGCATTTCCCCAAAGTGGACTTTCTAGACAATCAGATTTAAAACAGCAAAAATGTATATGTTTCCTCTAAATGTGAGAGGCAGGTAAATAGTAGGGCTCATCTACATGAGTATAAAATCACAGTTGTTCGAATTGTTACTAATAAATAACACAGAAGAAATTCTTCTTGTTATTAAGAGTATCTGAGTATTAACCCCAAAGAAATGCAAAGCTCCACATTCTAAATATAGACAAACATAATGATCATTGCTACAAAGTTACTATGAATTATGTTATAATAACAATTCATAGTAGGTAAAGGTCCAAATTAACTTTAGCCACCTGTGATACAGGCCAACTAGTGCTATTTATTCCCACAACAATACTTCCATCTTTATATCAATCTACTGAAATTATTTTACATATTTAAATTCCACATTCCTTTATTGTTGTTGATTTCTATTATTTTATATGAAACATAAGATCCTTTATTTGTTAATATAAGTAAAAAGTTTATGAAAATTTTCTGAGTTCATCAAGAGCTATCTTGTTCTTGATCTCTAAAGCCTTTTTTCATATGAAGTGATATCAGATATCCAAGGAAGTCTTATATCTATCTTTTATTCCAATGACATCTGCATTTTTAGTCTTAATTAGTATTTAATTATAGTTATTTCAGGCTTGCATTACTCAACTAACTAAAGAAAAACATTTACTTTTATTCCTTTTGTTTACAGTTTTGTTTTCTTTGCTTATTTATTCAACTCAAGGCACAAAGTCATGGTGTTAGATATTAAGGTACTAATTAAAGATTCTCTGACAAGAGTTAATGAAGAACAACATTGCAACTGTTCCCATTTCTAGAATATATTTATATAAATTTTGTATATGATAGCAAAAGTAAAAATTACCACACGTACTGTTCAATTAGGGTAAGTATAATGCTAAAAATACAGCAACATTGTTTTTAGTTCTCGACTTACTTGTTGAAGGATGTTTGTCTGCTTGTTTGTTCATTTTGAAATCAAAGTACTTTATTTTCCAATAAAAATAAAGACAAGGATAATTCATTATTCCTCAGATTATGGACTGAAGGAGATACTTCCTAAGTCCACTACAATCATTTATTTAGGGTTCATTCATTTTAGGGATCATTGCAATTGTACCTTTATGTTCATTCTATGAATATTTAATTGCAGTCATTATGACCAAAGGTCAAAGCTGGCATAGAAAGGACATAAAGTTCCTTGGACAGGCTGACATTTACATCACCAAATCAACTGTCACAATGTATTTCTGATTGGAATGAATTATTTATTGTCTGAATACATGGGAGGGAATGTTGTCTTTCCTTTCTCATCTTAAAACAGATTTCAACAAAATTATGATAGATGATGCTCAGAATTCCTTTGTCCAAGAAAGAGTTTGGGAGTGAGTAATTGCCTGTTTTCACAACCACTTACTTTGGTAATATCTTTTTCAAGTTTATTTTCATTATTGTGTTAGTCCAGGTAGACTAGAAAAACAAATCAAGGCACTTATATGTACGTAAGAGAGAGCTTTATATCAGAGTAATTGTATATTAACAAAACATCCTATCCTAGTTCAGATTAAGTCCATAAATTGGATATCAGCCCATGTATCTGACACTAGTCCATAAATTACTCTTCAGACATGCAACACCTGCAACGATGTTGAATGCTAGAAGATCACAGGGCATTGGGTGAAAAGTGTTGTGGAGCCAATAGTGGTAGAAACATTTCTAGGGTTCTGGCTGCCATCAGGATGACTCCATGTGGTCTGTAAGCCGGAAGACATGAAGAAAAGAGTGTGTCCTGACTCTAGAGAGAAAGAAGTTCCAAGAGTCCTCATGAAAGGCCACACCTAAGGGATCAATCAACATGTGACCTGATTGACAGACTGGACTTCAGTCCTTATTCTTTTATCAAGTTGGCATAGACCTGTATACCTACCACATGTATTATTTTTAGTTTGTCATTTGTACATGTGCAGTCAGTATGGATAATGAAATTATTGAGAACAGACTAGAAAGTGTCTGTTCCCCCATGACAGAAAAGTGAATGACTTTCTGTGATGACTAACCATGCGTGGCTTCATGTATGTGAAAAATTAAGATCCATGATTATTGTGCCACTCATGGTTATCCCAGGTAACATACTATTATTTATCTTAACCACCCATTTGCACACTGTAACTAAGTCTGGAGGAATGAACGAAACTGTTGACTATGCCGAGTTGGGTCAGTGGTCCATTAAGTTTATGCGGTTTCAGGATGTAATAGATCAATGGTTCTCAACCTCCCTAATGCCATGGCCCTTTAATACAGTTCTTCATGTTGTGGTGATCCCAACCAGAAAATTATTTTCGTTGCTACTTTATAACTGTATTGGGAGACTCCTGTGAAAGGATCATCCAACCTCCAAAGAGGTTGCGGCCCACAGGTTGAGAACCTCTGTAATAGACAAATATGGAAATTAACCTCTGAAGAATGTGGATAGAGCCACGAGTAGATGAATCAAGGATTTTCATAAAGACTAAAAGTAATTTTAAAGGTGATTTTTTTAGGTGCCATTGAGTCATTTCCACCCATAATTGACCCCATGAACAGAAGAAGAAAAAACATCTGAACCCGTGACATCATCCCAATTTTTCCTTTGCTTGATTTCTCTTAAAGGTGACAGAGAACACATTTTATACAATCATTATGGCAGTCACCTAATATGGTGTTAATTTGAGGATTAAGAGTTTAGGCATGTAGTCTAGGCATAGCCAACAGGCCCTCAATCTGGACATAGCCAATGGGACCTCTGTGTAGGCATGGCTTTCTCCAGAGAATTCTGGGAAGTCTGGCTGTATTTCCTCAATGCATGTGAGAGACTCACTACCCAGTCCCTTGGAGGTGCTCTACTGACAAAACACACGGCTGCCTCCCTGTGAGACATCCCGGAGGAGAAGGCACTTGGACTTAGAACCAGACCTCTGAAGCTGGAAGAGCCACCTGGAGACCCCTGTCAGTGCTGAGATGTTTACAACGCCACTGAATCCAAAGGCATTCTATGCAGCTGACTTGTGATCATCTTGCATTCTGCATCACTGAATATGTTTTGTTAATCTGAAGAAGAGTTTTTAGACTGGTATCGGGCATAAGGGCTAATATTGGAATTAGGACCGTGCACTGGACAGGGTTGGAATGTCTTTTTAATGTAGACTTGCTCTTGTATATAGACCATACACATACATATTTAGGAATGTGTTTCTCCAGTCTACCCGGATGAAGACAATCATGTGTAGAGCTCATACAACTTCACACACCAGTGACAGAACATACCATTTTAAGTGGTTTCTTTAGTTATTTAACATTTTAAATAACATTAAAACATGCTTCCAGAAGTCTTAGAAGGATTTGATGGCCCACTTCTAATACATTGGTTGCCCTTTAAAATACAACATACAATTCTATTTAGTGATTTACCTTTATAGTTATCTCCACTATATATTGTATCTTCTTCTGTGCCACTAGGGACACCCTGTGACAAAGTAGACATGTCTCACAGAATTTCCTAGGTTGTAAAGTCTATGGGTCAGGCGCGCTGCTGGTGTCAAGGTCATGCATGGAGCTGATAGATTCAGGATCTGCAGTGTCAACGGCCCAGTTGCTGCTAGGGAAAGAGCCAAGTCTCCCCCCTTCCCAGTGGGAGTCTGGGAAACCCACAGGGCAGTCCTCCTCAGCTCCACAGCGTCACTCCGGGATGGAATGCACTCGATGGAAGGGTGTGTCTGCTTGGATCTGTAAGAGAGAAGATCGTTAGGACGTCCCCCTGCAGAGCTGCTGGGTGGGTCTAAATCGCCAATCTCTAAGAGAGCATCTGCATGTGCAACACCAGGGTTCCATTTATCTATCTTTATGCTGGTGTGTCCTATGTAATTTTAAAAACATGAGTCATTTTAAAGGCATTTAAAGAGTAACTAGTGTATTTACTACTTTTTAAAAATCCTTGCATTAATATCTTTTCATATAAGCTGTAAGCCATGGAAGGCAGTAGCTGTCTTATATTTACCACTGAAGACTGTAAACAGAAAGGATGTGTTACAACTATCGATGTGTGCATAGATAGATAGGTATAGATACTTGGCTATGGATACAAACTTACTTACTGGTTTGCTACTGTTTTACAGTGTGATCAGAAAATTTGATTTAATATGAATTATGTCATAGGCATAATAACACCTAATAACAAAATAGAATGTATCTCAGAAGAAATCCATTTGTCTCTTCTGTTCTATTCAATCTTTAAAAAAATTTCTATTCAATTTTTAATGTTTGCTTGTTAATAATATTGGAGTATTAACCATTGCTGTTTCAAATTCTGTCTCAAACAGACTCTAAATTAAATGTAATCTATTTGCTTGCTTGTATTTCTCAATCTTTAGACACAGCTCTATTGGATAATTCAATCTACTGTAGTATGGCAATTAAAAGGACCCATTCAGCAGAACTTAAACCAGCAAATCAGTCAGTCATATCTAGTCACCTCCTAAAGCAATTAAGCATTCCACCAAATATATATATATTTGATATTTCATATATATTCATAATATGGCTATTAATTTTCTGATTTACATGATAACTGACAGAATTAATACCCTAAAGGACTACTGCCATGTTAGACTCTTGAAATTATTTTATATTCACCTATAAATTGGATTCTAGTACAATCATACACAGTTTTATCTATGTGCCTCTAGAAAAAAGCATAAGCTCAGTGCTTCAAACACAACACTCTTTAGAACAATTGCGTATTCTATTTATCTTCCTTTTATATTTTATTCTGACTAGATATTTAGATCCATCTTAAATGCTCAGAGAAGTTAAGACAAAATATTGCCTGGCCTAGTGTTTTTGAGGAAAGTATTTCAAAATTTAAGAGCCTGACATGGCATAGGATATATGAAGTATTTAATATGGGTAATTAGCAAAATTACTGATCTTTCTAGACTCACGTGTATCAGTTGGTTAGAAGGAAAAGACACTTTACAGATAGGTTCCCAATTTTGTATATTTTAAGGAAACCACATGAAAGAAATTGATCAAAACTTAGCACTCAAAGTTCTGAAATATAAAGAAGTAAATGTTTCGTCAATCTCATGTTACACTCATAGAATTGCCAGTGTAATGTATTTTCTTTAGTTAGTTGAATATCACCTCTAGATCTTACAAGAGGTTTGTCCGCATTGTTCCTAAATTAATATTCTGCTTCAGCTTACTTTTTATTCAGAGAGATTTTTCATTTTTGAAGATTCAGCTTACTTAGAGCAATAGTAAAGTAAAAGAAAACTGTTCTATTGTTTTCCCGATAAAAATTCAAATACAAAAGTATTTAAGTCATACTCTTGGCAGAATTTTCTCTGACATGAAACACTTAAGAAAAAAGAATATGAGAATATGCTCACATTGATTCTCTTTCTTTACACACACACACACATACTCATGACTGTAGTATGAAGAACAACACATATGAGGTCTGGACCAGTGTATTGCCTCTGTTCTCACACCTTATTTTCAACCAAACCAGTTCTATGAAAGTCATTGACTATATCTGAATTACAACATATTGGAAAAATCGCGGTTCAGAGGTGGCATTGTGACCCTACATGCAGGGGTCACAGCAATCACGGCAGTTATCTACCTAATGGGTTAGGAATTTACATTTATTTGGTGCTTCTGAGAGCTTAGGCATTGCTATGATGGTGGACTAGAGCCAGGAGAGCCTACCAATCAAATTGAACAGGGGGGAAAAGATATGATGAGATACCTCAGAGTATCATTCTGTTGTGTGGTGGGTGAGATGGCCAGGAACCCAGAGTGGACAATCCAAACAGCTAACTGCAACATCCTTTTAGCGCTTATCTTACCTAGCAGTGATCAGTACATGGTATTAGTAAAAGTTTCCCTCCCAACACAGCCATTACTCTTTATTTTAGTGAATTACCTTTGATGAGATCCTGTGACAGAACATCTATGACAATTCATTCTTTCCTATGATCTCATAGTCCTGATATTGCTACTTATTTTCCCTGTAAAGTCCTTCTCTTTTACCAATTTGAATCACCCTCTTCTTCTTTTCATCTTCTCTCTTTTAATATTCTTTGGAAGTTTTACCAAGATTTGTTTCAATAGCTGCACTGCTGCCTACATGCAGCAGTGAAAGGCAGATCACAGACCCAGTCAAATCTAGCTCTTCTTGGCTGATCTGACCACATACAGGAATAAGACAGACACTAAGGCATAGGAAATGATATTAGGACATTTTTATTAGTGGAAATTCATATACTCTTGAATATGGCACACATATTTGAAAGGTGAAATTTCATAGGCAAAACTTGGCTGAGCTTCACATATTTTCTCAATTCAGATAATCAGATATGAAATGATAGATTCGAGGAATGGATGTTATAGAGGTACTTCTTCCACAGAGAGACAAAACTCTATTCCTCATAACAGTGATGAAAACTCAAATCTGTATTTTCAATTACATTCTCCAATCTGAGATGTAGCCTCATATATTCTATAGACTGATAGATATTTCTATGCAGCTCTTTGACAGGTTATTTAAAGTCACTATGTTCAAAATTGAGTTTGTCACCTTCGTACATCAGCTTGGTCTTATTCCTATATTTCCACTCTTGGTAAATTATATATTATTCAATTATTTATCCAAATAAAGATACATGCTTATCATTTACTTTGTTTACCACACTTACTTGTTCAATGAAGCCTATAACTAAAACATTAAACAAAAACCCAACCCACTCCATGAAGTTGATTCTGACTCAGTAACTAGGTCTCATTGAGTGTGAATCATTGTCTACATTCATCCTGCAAGTGGTTTCTATTAAGTTGTTGTAATGTATTATCACCATTCACAAAAATCAGTTCACGTTCACTAATGCATTGTGTTAAATATAATACCAGCATTTTGCTTGTGCTGTTATCAGGGCTCTGAAAATCAAAACACAGGTGTCTGTGTTTGAATAATACAAGATTTTATCAAAAAGCTCTGTGGCTATCCACAATCATCTCCCTTACAACTAGTGAGACATGTTTTATTCCATTGTACACTTTGTGCAATACAGATGGACTATAATTTACTATGTCCTTTGAATTATGCATGAATCTAACACTCAGGTGCACTATGTACTTCTTTCTCTCTCACACACACACATTCGCACACGTGCACACACACATGCACACGCTCAACATTCTTGATTCTTCTTTTTTTTAAATCCTCTTTATATCTGGATTCAGTGTTTACTGAAAGCCCAAGTTAAGGGCCATGCCCTTATTTTTCAATCTGCTTTCACCCTCACTTCACCCTTTTACTCTGTGACTGAATTAATGTATTCCCTCTCTTTTTTGTAGACCTCGTCAACTTGGGAATCAGTGTGAATCTATGTGTTGTCTTCAGTTCTCTCCAAACTGGCAAGGGGATGATCTTGGATTCAAAACCTCAGGGTTTGCACCATGGCTTAGCAATTAATTAATGGTAGATATTTGAGTTATGGATTGAATCATGGCCTTGACCACCCAAAATACATATGTTGCATTTCTTAACCTCTGTGAAGCTCAAAAAATTCGAGGGAGGCCTTCCATATTTACCATAGGTGAAGAAAGCCTAAGGCTAAAGCCAGAACACTGAATTCAGATTTCTACCTTCTCAAGCTGTGAGGCTGTCTTGGAAGAGGGGTCACCAGAGTGTGCCTTAGATCAGAGAATGGTCAGTCTTCTCACACACTTTGAACTTGGTATCAGAAGAGACAGCTCCCTGGAGATGGACAGCAAACTTGGCTCAATCCTCATTAGGGTGGAATGACACTGTGGCTGCAACAATGGGCTTCAAGCATGACAACAATTGTGAGGATGGTGCAGGACGAGGCGTTTTGTTTTTTTCCTTAAGGTTGCTAAACTCTGAACCAATTTGATGTCATCAAACAACAACCAACTTTGAGTCAATAAATTTCTGCTTGCCAAAAGCACACATTTGTTCTGTTTCTGCTATAGCAGAACTGGATAACCATAACAATGTAAATTGTTTTATTTTCAGGCATGAAGTCTCACAGCATAATGTTACATGAAATAAGTTTGTCTTTTTTGAGTACAAAATGAGGTAATCCATGGAAAATCAAATAGCATATTACCTTGTTTATGATAAGATCAAAATATATTATGCAAATCAAAACAGAATATATCTAATACATTCATGAGCTTGTGTTATTGTCAGCAGGAGATTTAATAATTCACTAAAATACTTAAGAAATTATCCATCAAGCTAAATTTGGATACTTATTGAATGATAACCTTTGCTCTCAAATTTGAGAACATCTCTTTGTGACGATGTCCTGCATGTAATAGAGCAATACTCTAAGTGGTTCTGACTAGAACAGGCAGAGTTCATCAATGGGGATGTAATTTTCAATGTTATTTCCCCCAAATGATTTACAAAACCTGATAAAATAAATGAAATGAGAATTTGTCTTTGAACTACAATTTCATAACTATGACTCAATTGGTGATTTATGCCAGATAAAGCCTTTGTTTTGTGTGTGAGTGTGTGTGTGTGTATGGAGGGGGGGGGTGTCCCACATCGTACCCGAGACCTTCCCAAAAAAGTTTGTAGTAGTTGCCCCTCTTTCACATAGTTAAGATGATTCAAAATGTCTCCAGACATTACCAAATGTCTTTCAGGCAGAAAGACAAAAATCAATTCCTTGCTGAAAAGTATTCTTTGAGACCTGTCACAAATGTCTATCAAAGGGGAATTTGGGACACTCTCAATACATGTTAAAGTATCAGAGTCCATGGGGGTCAACTGACCAGTGTGGTTGCCATCATGATCAGCTTACTCTAAAAGACAGGTCTGGTTTCTATTTTTCCAGTGTAGAGTTATTCCTTTCATTCACTGTAGTGCTATTCCTGATCCCAGTCAACTTCATATCAATACGTGGCATGGGATGGGTAGGCCTCTTCTGAAATTGGAAAATTAGCCATATACCCTGGTGTGCAGAGTTGAATCATAAGTGCTATTTAATCCATTCTTTGAACTGTAGGCTTTATTTGAAGAGCTTAATCCATTTGCAATATTATCCCCGATAAAGCATTTACTTCTGCCACTTTGCTACTCATTTTCTGTGTGAATGTTTCTCTTTTGACCCTCTTGTCAACATCTGTTCCTTATTTTTCTGTTTACTTGATTTTTTAAAATTTAATGAGCTGTTTGATTTCTTTCTTATTTTCTTTTGTGCAAAATTAAAAAAAAGGTTTTCTTTGGGCTACATTTACATCTTAAACTTTTAGCAATATAGTTTGAACTGATACCTATGTAGCTTCATTAGCATGTGAGAACTATTCTTAAACATCTGTTTTTCTCAACTTTATGAGATCATCAAAAGTCACATCTTCATATATACAATGTGTGCTCAGAAAGATGATTTATATTTCTAGGTAGCTTGTAAAAATTATATGGGTAATAAAAATGGAGTTTTACAAAATATTTTAAACTTTAAATCTACCCAAGTAATTACATTTTTCAAAGATCTTTGTCCTTCATAAGGCTCACATCACTATCTAATAACCTTTCATTTCAGCCTAAAGGACACTCTTTGTTAAGCAGATTTAATGATAATGTACTTCCTCAGCTTCTGTTTATCTGAAAGTGTTTTCATCTCTACCTTACCTTTAAAGGACAACTTTTCCACATTTAGATTTATAGCTTGTGCTTTATATGCCATTGCACATATTTCTGTCCTCGAAGGTTTCTGATCATAAAAATGAAATGCTTATTTTATTGAAGATCACTTGTACAAGATGCGTTACTTCTGTCACTTCTGTTTTGCTATTCCTAAGATGCCTACTTTCTCTGTGTTTTTCAACATTTCATGATAATGTGTGCATATTACTTTACATTGATCCTATTTGAGGGTTATGGTGTGCCTAAACAGTCATACAGTTATCAATACCATAATATGCATGCAAAATGTGAATAAAACTGAGAGAAGGAGCTGATACCCAGGGCTCAAGTAGAAAGCAAATATTTTGAGAATGATAATGAAAGCAAATGTCCAAATGTGCTTGACACACAAAGGATGGATATATGAATTGTGATAAGAGTTGTGTGAGCCCCTGACAAAAAGATGAAAAAAAGAATAATAAACACCATGTTTTGGGTCAGGCACACCATAAAACTCAAGGCAATATCTTTGCTTTTAACACTTTGAAGACGTTGTTTGCAGTTGAAAAGGCCAGTAAAATACATTGCTTGATTATTTCTTGATAACTGCTTTCCTGGTCATTGAATGTGGATGTCAGTGAAATAAAATCCTTGGCAACTTCAAAAAACTAAATAATTAAATAAATAAATTCCTTTGAGTTACAGTGTTGTCAAAAGTACCGAATGTATCATAACCTTGCAGATGAACAAGCAAATCTGCTTTGGAAGAAGTACCTCCAAAATGCTCCTCAACAGTGAGAACCCTCTGCAGGCTGTATAGCACAGAAGCTGTGGCGATGGACTAACACATAGAAATGATTATGTGATGACAGAGGGTAAGGAAGTATTTTACTCTGTTATGCATGCAGTAGCTATGTGCTGAACCTGACCAGATGGCATTTATCAGCAACAATAAGAAAAAATCCTATTTGGAGTTCTTCAATATGCTGAGATATCCACATTCTGATAGTTCATCAATTTTGGGTCTTCTCTGTCTGTCTGTCTGTCTCTCTCTTTCCCCTATAATCTGAGACTCTCATAATATATTGATTCTTCCTTAAGCATTGGTCCATGAGGCTCATTCAATATCCTTCTCCTTTTCACTTTCAACTCCTCAAATTCAATAATTCCAAGTGCCCTGCCCCCATCTGCATAGATTCTTTCTCATCCATGTGCCAGTATGATGTTAAAACTTGATAGTGACTTTAAAATTTTTATTATTATATATGTTATCTCCAGCATTTTGGTTTCTCTCTCTCTCTCTGACAACTATGGAATGGAAGCTGACGCATGGATTCATACCCTGCTGGTCAGGTTAGAAATGTCCCTGGGGTTTCTGAGATTGTAACTCTTCATGGCAGAAGAAAACCTGATCTTTCTCCCACATTTCTCATTTAAAAATACAGGAGCCCTGGACGCATAGTGGTTTTGCAGAGTGCTGCTAAGCACCAGGTAAGAAATTTGAAACTACCAGCTGCCCTGTGAGAGAAGGATGAGTCTTTCAACTTCTGTGAAGACTTTTCAGTGTCAGAAACTCACAGTTCTACTTTATCCCACAAAGTCATTCTGAATCAGAATAGATTCAATGGTAATGACTTTATTTTTTGTTCAACCCAATGATTCTCATGTTCTTTAATATACATTGTGTCCCTTATTTTTGTTATTATTCATTCATGTTTCCCTTTAGCCCTTTGAACAAATTTACGATCTTTATTCAGTAAGCCCAATGTCTGGTATACCACAATGACTATTAATAGTACTTAAAGTTTTCAACTACACTGGACAATGCTCACAGTGGGAGGTAACACCCACTTTAGGAAGTACTGATGAGCTAAAGTCTTCTCTAAGTTCCTAGAAGAATTCCTGGTCATGTGTAGTCTCTACTGTCTCTGTTCCTAAGCTAGCATTCACCTAGGGTTCTGAGCAAGGTTCCCTTGAGCATAGTTAAACTGCTGGCACAAAGACACTGAAAGTAGACCAAAACAAGTGGACAATCAACAACGAAATAAAATGAGACCAAAAAAAATCTCTCAGGATTTTGACTCTAAATAAGGAATTCCTTCCTAACTACTTCAGGAAGATATTGAGTCCAGAGATCAATTTGAAGAGCTGGTGCAGAAATTTTTTCATGCATGCTCTAAACATGTTTTTCCTTCGGTGTGCATGTAGTTTTTATATTCCATTATATAAACAGACTTTTCTGAGTTCCCTAATTTTAGAAAGAAATACTTTTCTTGTGTTTTAAGATTTTTTGTTTGTTTCCTTGTGGTCTGAGGTAATCTACTATTTGTGTCAATTATATTATTTTTTTACTCCAGAGAGACTATAGGCTTATAATTTACCTACCAGGCTTTCCAGATAGTACTTGCTGCTCTTGATTCCTAATTAGGTTCCACAGGAGATGGAACAGAAACAAATGCCTGGATCTGTCCATCATGTAGAAGTTAGTAACAGGTACCGGCAAATTCAAGGCTTTGTGAATAAGATCTGTTTTGCATACTCTAAAATCAAGGACTAGGGTTTCATATGGATGTGTAGTTTATCAATTTGCTCTTTTGTCGTTTTGAAATTCTCTTTTTCATTCTGAGTGTGCATTTGTTTGCTGTAAACCCTTGATTGTTTACGTGAGTTCTTACACAGTTGATTGATTTCAATCTTTTCTGTTTGGTTTTGTTGTCTTTGCTTTTGTTGGAGAATAAAGGCATTCAGATTCTTATTCCTCCATCTCTCTGCTGTCACTTTCAAGACATATATTTTTTATTATAATATCTATTCTTTCTTTGTTTGCAAGTTCAGTTATCAGCCGGATTAACTGACATTGTTATATGGGCAATGTGAAAATTCACTGTAATTGATCTTGGATATAGCCTTCAAAATTCTCTTTTGAATCTTTGGAATCAGATAGGCCACCTTATCCTCAAAAAGGTACACACTGACTGGGTGGCTTTTAATAAAGTAACTATTCTTGTGATTGGGTGATATAATGTCAGCTCTGACTTACAGCATTTTGTGTGCCTCTGACCAAAACACTGGCCAGCCTTGCACCATAATTAAAAGAGAATTTGCTCATTATTTCAACCACTGTATCAATCAATATCTCATTGGATATATTCCTCTTTTTTACTGACCTTCTGCTTTACCAATCATGGTATTATTCTCCAGTGACTGTCCCTCTAGAAAACATGTCCAAAATATTTAAAGATTAATGTTTAAATGAAAAGTGTATATATTCCTAATGGGTTCCAAAATTTCAATCCCACTGCTGTAGAGTCAATTTTTACTCATAAACATTCTATATAGGGTTTCAAGGTTACAAATGTTGATTGCAGAAAATATCCTCTGTTTTCCTTCAGAGCAGATGGTGGTTTGAACTGTTTATCTTGAGGTTAACACCCATAAAAAGAAAAAGGAATTTCAATCAAGTATTTCTTCTTAAATCTGTTTTTCTTAATTTCCCTCATTATCTTCCAAATATATGCAGAATTAGCATGGGGAACATTTCAATTGGTCCATTTATAGAGTGGGAACAAAATGACAGGCCCTTGTATAACTGTTGAGATAATTTTAAAATATTCATAGGTTTCTGTAATGGTCTCCATCTGACAATATTATAAAATTTCCAACCTCCAACTCTCATAGAAAACTGGTAAATTAATACACACCACTTAAATCCAAGACATCTATTTGTTGTTAAGATTCCTCATTTAAAGGAACACAAAAGCGATAATTGAAAAACATTTCTCAAATAAGTGCTGTACTTCAAGATACACTTTTATTAAAATTTAGAGTTCGTTCACTACTGGATTTATTTTCTTGTTCAATATTATGGCATAAGTAGAAAAGTTTTGAACTGGATAATTATCAATTTAATCATGTTCAAAGATATTTAATGGGAACTTTGTACTAGGCATCCTGAATAAAGTATCTAGAAGAATAAGATGGAACCATAGCTTTGGAATAGTGTGGACACTTATGGTTGAAATTTACAGATGTTCCTGGAATTAGTGTATTCCATTCATCAATTAGTTTTCCAGTCCAATTAGTTTGTGCATCAGAAAAAGGAGCTGGGTTCAAATCTAACATCATTCACATGTTTGCCTTCCTCTAAAGTATAAATTGTGCTTTTTAATAATAATAATAATAATAATAATAATAATAAATCACTGAAGAAACACTGTGGGATACATGAAAACATCTTTAAGATAGCCATAAGAAATCTTAGTGGTATAATGATTACTCTATGGGTTGCTAACTGCAGCATGAACAGCTGGAATGGCCACTCAGTGGGGGAAACATGGGGCTCTCCACTCTATAAGAGCTATCTGTATCTCTTTACAGTCATGATTTATAGTCTCAGATCTCCTAGGGGCAGTTCCACTCTGGCCTGCAGCTTCTTTATGGGTCAGCATTGACTCAATGGCAATGAGTTTGGTTTCATTCAAATAATAATAAACTAATAATATTTTGTGCATGCTAAGAGGTAGCATTTGTTAGCTATTATAAGACATTATATATACCTCATATTATACTAGAATAGATATTAACCATGGTTTGCATGTAATAGATGTTTGCACCCTGGAACTGCCTCTACTATGAAGGTAAATCAAAAAGTATTGCTACACGGCTCACCAAGTTTGTTTAGTACTGAAAAGTCAGGTCTAGTTCATGGCAAATCATTGTACCTCTGCAGAAAACACTTTCTCATTCTGCCCCATCCTAATGATCATTTTGTCTGTGAGTCCATTGTGGTGATCCCTGTGTCATTTCGTCTTATTGAAGGTCTTCCTTTTTGTTCTTGGGGATCCTCTACTTTACCAAGTATGATGCCCCTTTCCAAGGATTGGCTTCTGCTAAACCATGTTCAAAGTACATGAAGAGAAGTCTTGTCATTTCACTTCTAAGGTCATTCTGGCAATACTTATTCCAAGACAGATTTGTTTGTTCTTCTGGCAATTGATATATTCAATATTCCTCACCAACACCAAAGTTCAAAGTCATCATCCTCTGGGTATCACTCTTGTCCAGCTTTCACCTATATAGGACATGATAAAAAAAATAACGAGTCTTCAGTCAGGTACTCTTTAGTCTTTAAATTAGTATTGTTACTTTATGGAGGGTTTTTATAGTAGAATTCTCCACCAATAAAATGTGTTGTTTGATTTCCTTTCTGTTTCTTTCTTGGTAGTTGATTCGTTCAAAATGAAGTAGTGGATACCTTCCACCTTTTCTCTGTTATTCCGTACAGTTATGAGAATTTTTGTTTTCTTTAATATCTGAAGAATAGTCTTCATCATTAAGTGCTCCAGGACCCTCTGTCTTCCCGCACACCATGTTGTGTCATATGCACGGCCAAGTGGTTTATAGATTGCCCTCCAACCTTGATGTAGAATACTTCTTTATATTCTCCCTCTTGTAGGATTATTTCCTACGCACACTATGAGACAAAATTGACTTCATGGTAGTGAGTTCATCTTCCTGGAATACAATGAATAGACTGTGATCCTCTCACCCTCATGGTGTTAGAACATGTGGCTTCTCCTGCTCAGTTTCAGTCACATTCACTCCTTTCCAAGCTCAATTTGTGCCCTCTTATCCAAGTGTGCTTTCTGCAGTGTGAATGAGGGGTAAGTGTAGAGACGATATGCCAGTTCATCTGTCCCCTTCTTCTCCCTGAAAGTCTGGAACACTAAGCGTGGTCTTAATCACCACAGGCTCCCAGAATCACTGCACAGGATCTGCAGCTTTTTTTGAGGAAGCCATCATCATGATTCCTTCCTCCAAAACACCAGGTCTCGATTCTTTAAGGAAATTGTAGAACTCAGGCTTTGTCTCCTCCACTTTTTCAAACATTTGGTATGAAGGAAGTTCCATAGAGCCTTGGGACACACATAGCCTCATTGATGATAATTTCATCGATCAATGTTTTGCCCAAAGAATTTAGCTGGAAAATAACTAAATTAAGACTTTATATTCCTGTGGAAGTTGTGACTCCCTGGTGTCTTGTGAAAATTACCACATCATTTGTCACTTGTTTTCTCTTTAAACTGTATGCATAGTTCTTTGAGGTTTTCTTCATCTTCAGAAGGCACCCATGTTACAGCAGGTGGAAGGGGCAGCAAGAGGCCACGTGTTTGCAAGTAAGTGGTTCTGAAGTCTGGCGGCTATACTTCACAAAGGAGTCAAGGTTATAACACAGTCCATAGATTACGTGGAAGATATGAAGCTCGATTTTAGTCTACACAACACAGACAAATGTATATCTGCTAGAGTTAATGTGGGGATCACAGTTCTTGCACGGGAATTACTATACCTGGGCTCTGCTGTAGTCCACAAATGCAGTAAGCAATAGACTACAAAATTGTTGCTCTGAACCTTTTCTGACTTTCCATTTTCTAGTACTCTGATACTTGTTTGCCTCCTTGCCCAGGTCATAGCCTCCCCGTTCTGTTTTGTGCCTGGATATATTACTTTTATTTGTTTTTCTTCACCAGTCCAACCCCTATTCTTGACTCAGGGACCCCTTGGCAAAACCTGTGTTATATACGCCCTATCTCTTCTGCCTTGCCAAATGCAGAAGGTTCTAAATAATTAAACCCACTTCTTTCCAAGCTGCTAGAATGATGGGCCTATTGAACCCAAACGTTTTAAGTGCACAGTTCCACCAAAACAGGTAAATTTGGGGAACAAAAGAAATACTAATAATATATGAGGGTGTCTAGTATAAGCTGGCATTCTCCCAGGAAAACATGCATGACTCTTACTCATAGGCAAAGCGACTTTTGAAATTTTACTTGAAAAGCACAGTGCAGTGCATTTCCTCATTGCCATTTATCATACAAGACCTTGCAAATTGTTTCATTTTCTAAAAAGTGCTGATTGGGGTGGGTTCTGCATGCTCAGATCAGCTCCATGTAGGGAAACGGGCACTGGCTCTGAGCCCCAAGTGTTCGCAATCAAGAGATGCAGGTGATCCTTTCCACAGCAGAAAGCCCAGAGGAAAAAGAAGGCCAGGTAATAGCTGGCTCTGTGTGTTCCCAAACCCCATCAACCATTTTGACAGTGAGGTTTTCTCGTGATTCATTAAGTTTTCTAAATAAAGATGGATGCAGATGACCAAAAATAAATTCCCCGAGTTTTGCTTACCAAAATACAAACCACAGCAAACTCAAGACTGACAGCAGCAGCAGCAGCTGCAATTTATCTGAATCACGTCCCAAGTAGCTTGGGCCACTGCAGCTTCTCTGGGTTTAATTTAAAATGGCAAAGCAAGGGTAAATAAATCGATAGACTGCTCTTGTACATCTCTGTAATGTTCATAAAGTAACCGGGTACTAGAGCTGGCAGACGTTCCCGTAATGTCGATGAACATTCAGTAGGAGAAATTGTATGCTAAGCACCAGCCCCTCGTTGAGGAGGCTGCCCTTTGTTAGTGATGGGGAAAAGAGAAAGCACCGTATGGTAGCTATAACTTGTGCTTCTCTTTCTCAACAGAGAAGGGATACTCTTTATCCTTGTAGTTGTTGTCCATAGATTCATTTTACTTTGTAAATCGGCATAATACAGAAGATTAGGACAATATTTGTACAGCACTATGATTGAATCAAAATCTTCATAATGTGGGATAAGAATTTTAATTCTTTGGATAGTTCTTATATGATGTTGAATGTACCTTGAACGGTTTCTATTCTTTCACTTCAGTTAAAACCTGTTGCGTGGACCAGAGCATGGTCTGTCTTCCTGAATATTTCGGTGTGCTTCAGAAGATGTGGGACTGATGTCAATTTCCTCCAATTCTTAAAGCGTGTTCTCCAGAGCCTCCGAATACTTTGACTTTTTGTCTCCCTGATCTCTCAATTCCTGAGGTAACACTGGTAACATGTCCTACAAAAATTATGGATTTGTTTATTTTTCCTTGCTTTTTACTCAGCTTTCATCAGATGCATTTTTACATTCCACTGCTAGGTACACATGTTTCAAATTTCTGTATGCATTTTTGAACATCATCTGCTTATCATTTTGTCACTTTTTCTTATACTAAAATTTCGGATAATTTCAGTTTTTTAACATTTATTATTTCAATTCTGTGTATGTGACTGCTATTGAATAAAGCCCTCATTAAAAATAATGCAAAATAAAATCTCACTACTGTCAAGTCATTTCCAGCTCTTTGCCACCCTATAGGACAGAATCCAACTGCTTTTCTGGGGTTTTTAAACTGTAAATCTTTATGGGAGTAGAAAACCTTATTTTTCTCTCTGGACTTACCTCCCTGGAATTGGGAACTGCTGTACTTGTGGTAACTAGTCCAATGTGTAACCCATGAGTATGCTAGAGTTTATGAAAATAATATGGTATATTCATTAGGTATCTCTATATTTAAAGTAGTTGCTTTCCTGTTTAATATTGTCTTGACAGCTACTGTTAAAATTCTGAGAGTTTGCATAGGGTAATTGATTCTAAAGAAAATGGATATTTAATGTAAGGACTTATGTTTATCTGATCAGGAGTAGACAGTGTTTGAGATTTACTGTAGCAAAGTAATGTAAATAAAAACTAAGAAAAAGTCAACTTGTTCTAGTTGCTTTATTTTGCCCCTTTTACTAATTTGAAATTTTCTTTATGATTTCTTAACTTCCCTGGTTGTGACTTGAAGTTCTCCTCACTGAAGTTCTAATTATTATAATTTCAGATTTATTAGCATAGTAGTAGATGATACGGACAGTTTCATGTGTGTAGTGGGTAAAGCTGTGACCACCGAGAATAAAAGCAGACGACAAAGAAGGGATATGCTGCTTAGTTTGGTGGGACTAGACATTGAAAATATCATGGAGTGCTGCAGATCATTGTCAACTGAGGAAGAGCCACCTTCTCACAGAATAATCAACAATAATGATGTGAATGGAGTAAAGCCAGCAGAAATAAAACTTGAGGAAATTTCTTGGGCTGATAAGGCATGACTGAAAATGAAAAGAAACACTGCAAACATAAACTAATAATTTGAACTTGAAAGGTGCAAAGTGTGACATATATAAGAAAATAGGAAGTTGTAAACAATGAAATGGAATACATATATATCTATATTGATAATTATTTGTAAATAGAATATAAAAAATGGAAAGAACAAGGAAGGGAACCTAATTAGAAAATACGGTGCTGGTGAAAGAAATGCAGCTGAAAAGCATGTGATAGAATTTTGTAAGCCTAAATATTTCATTGAATTACCTCTTTAAGCAACACAAATGGATTTTGGATTTCTCCAGAAGAAACACACAGAAATCAAATTGACTACATCTGTGGTTAAAGATAATGGAGATACTTGATATCAGAAGATAAAACCACACCATAGGAATCTAGAACAGATCATCAATTATTCACATGCAAGTTCAGATTGAAATAAAAGAAAATGAAAGCACATCCACTAGAATCAAAATATGACCTGCAGTAGACCCCACTTAAAATTTGAGACTAGCTCAAGAATCAATGCATTGAATACTAGTGTCAGAAACTTAATGAGGTATGGAATATCAGAAATATAATTCATGAAGAAAGCAAACAGTCATTATAAAGAAGAAAAAATTCAAAGTGGATGTCAGAAAAGATACTGAAACCTCAGAGGTGAAGCTTAAGCAAATGGAAGAAATGATGCCACCTGAGAGCTGAACAGAATATTTCAAAGGGCAGCTCCAGATTAAAAAAAGTGCTTTCTGATGAGACTCTAACAAATGTGGCACCATGAAGATGGTTGGAAGCGCCTTTATAAGCCTGAGCCCTGGTGGCGTAAGTTGTTGAGTGCGGGACTGCAGCCTGTGGATTTGGCAGTTCAAATTCAGTGGCGGCTCTCAGGAGCAGGGCTGGATAGCTCCCACAACCACCAGAGGGCAGTGATGCCCCCCCAAAAGCACCTTTATATAGAGAAAGCTTTCATTATCCTTGACTCTTAGAAAAAACCTTTCTTAACCCCGTGGATGAGTTAATCATTAATACTTAAATGAAAACGTATCAATGCAGTAAACTATAAACTTGAAGGCCTATGAAGAAAATACTTAGATGCAACCATAACACCACCTATGAAAATCAAAGAAACAAAAATGTTGTATAATTTTGCAAATTAGAAATTTTAACTGTAAATATTTTAGTGTAATTTTTTCAATGTTGCTCTCATTTTATATGTAAGAATGTCACATAATAATAAATTGAAAACTACCTTTTAGTTACATTGTAGCATACTATCTCATCTTCCTTTAGAAATCCATGTACTTTTATTGCTTTGTCATGGATTGAGTAGCATAGCATCACTATTTATGTTAGGAGATAAGCCATAAATGTGGGGAAATGAGATAGTCAAGTAATACAACCCACCTAGCCATAACTCATGTAATTTATTATTTTGGACTCTGTGCCTGTGACTATAATCTCAAATATGAATCTCTTAGTTAGACTATGGCTATGATTACGTCTTTCTTGATTTTAGACCATGCGGTATCCCCTTTTGGTTCTTTTCCATTGGCTCCTTCTGTTTATATGTACAGACTCTTCATGAGGGCAGCTTAATTGTTCTGTGATCCTCATCCTTTGCAATGGTATTCATGATTTATGAGTATATAATATTTTGAATATAAATATAGTCTAGTCATTCTCCTTAAAAGCTGAGGAAAATATTGCCCTCCAAAACCTAAGGAAATATCATTGTGAATCATGCTATAATTTATAGAAACACAAGTTATTAGTTTTAAATTAAATAGCACATCAGACCTCCTATTGTTTTCAGTAGTTTCAATTGCATTTTCCCTGTATTGTGTTACATATATGTATATATATACTTTATATATATTATATTTATTATTTTTTATTATTATTATATTTATTATTTATTATTATTTATTTATTATATTATTAAAAGTATATATATATATACTTTTTCCCTTCATTCAAATAACACTTATCTACCCTCTAGTTTGAGATTTTTTTTCCCTACCTCTTCTCCTACACCAGGTAACCATCAAAGTCTGCTTCTTTTAATGTGAAAAAATTCTTGAATATTTATTTTATCATAGAGGCTCATATGATAGTTCTCATTTTCATTACACTAATAACACTCAGCCCAATGTCTTCAAAGGTCAGCAATGTCATGATGTGTTTAACAGATGCGTTTTTTAAAGTTCAATTGTGAGTTCCATTGATTGGAATACTGATTGCTTCTATCCTTTTGTTTTATGAATAGTGCAGTGATGAACATGAGAGGAGATAACCCACCCACCAAAAAAAAAAAAAAACTGGAATTTTTCCTATGTATTTCTTATGTATACAAAACAACTTCATCACTTTCAAGGTATTCTCCATTCTACTTAATATAGTTGTCAAATCTCTGATTCTTGCAAACGTTTTTCAAACTCATCTGTTGGAATGACCAAGAACACCTTCCTCATTTTTATTTTCACCTCACCTGTTCTGTACCATCAAATTGCTGTCTTTTCATGTCCCCTTCTTTCGCAGAAACAAAAGAAAGTTGCACAGAGTGAAGTCAGGCGAGTAAATGTGTAGGACAAGAGAGGTGTGCTGTTTTTTGCCAAGAGCGGGTCCACTGAGATGGCTGCTTGAGCGGGTATATTTTCGTGGTGGCAAAACCAGGTCCCTGGATGCTTTAAAGCAGCCCTTTTTGTTGCACACCCTTTCTGTGTTTTTTTTTGGGGGGGGGCAGCATCACTGCCCTCTGGTGGTTGTGGGAGCTACCCAGCCTTGCTCCTGGAGAGCTGCTGCTGGATTTGAACAGCCAAGCCTGTGGGTCGCAGTCCCACACTCAACCACTACACCACAGGGCTCAGTCCTTGTTGCACATTCTTAAGCAAGATTTAAAAAATCATTTTATTGGAGGACCATACGTCTAATCACAATCCAAACAAAAATTGATTGTGTTAAGCACATTGGTATAGTTGTTGCCTTCATTGTCAATACATTTTGCTTCTACTTGAGCCCTTGATATCAGCTCCTCATTTTCCCTACCTACCCCACTCTTCCTCTTGGAGGAACCCTTGACAATTTACAAATTATTATTATTATTTCATATCTTACACTGTCTATTGTCTCCCTTCACTCCATTTTCTGTTGTCCATACTCCAGGGATGGGTTCTATGTAGGTCATTGTGATCGGTCCTCCTCACCTTCCCGTTCCCCTCCTGATATCACTACTCTCTTTATTGGTCCAGAGAGGTTTATCTGTCCTGGGTTCTCTGTGTTTCCAACTCTTATCTATACCAATGTGCATCCTTTGGTCTAGATAGATGTGTATGTTAGAATTGAGATCATGATTGTAGGGGGGTTGCATTAAAGAAATAGAGGACAGTTGTATGTTTTATTGTGCTATATTTCATCCTGACTGGCTTGTATCCTCCCTGCCACCCTTCTGTAAGGGGTTGTTCAATTGACTACAGATGGCCTTTGGGTCTCCACTCTATACTCCCCTTCATTCACAATGATATGGTTTTTTGTCCTTTGATGTTTGCTACCTGATCCTATTGACACCTCATGATCACACAGGATGGCATATATCTTCCATGTGGGCTTTGTTGTTTCTGAACTAGATGGCTCTTTGTTTATCTTCAAGCTTTTAAGACCCCAGACACTATATATCTGAATAGCCAGCACTATCACTTTTCTTCTCCACTCAGTCATAAGGTGTTTTTATTGCTGTTGTTGTTGTTGTTGTGTTTTTTATTTTGTTGCATTCTATTAGAAAGATCTTATTGAGGACTTTTGCTTCTGTGCTTATGAGTGGTCTATAATTTTCTTTTCTAGTGTTGCCTGATATTGCATGCCTCATAGAATTATGTGAGAGTTTGTATCTTTTCTTACCTTCTTGAATAGCTTCAGTAGAAAAATATTCTTTTAATGTTTGGTAGAATACACTAGTGAATTCATTTATTTCTAGATGTCCATTGGTTAGTCTTATTTTAATGGTCTACAATCTTTTTCTTCCCTTATGGATCTATTGGGGTTCTCTACATCAGATCACGTTAATAAAGATTAGTAAAAGTTTTGAGTAGTGTGCTTCTAGTCATTCATTCTGGGTTTTCAAATTTGTTGTAATACTTTTTGTCTTTGTTTGGTGTCTTAGAGCTGTTTCCAACCTTTAGCAACACAATGCACAACAGACATAAACTACCTGGTCCTTTTCCATCCCCAATATTGTCTGCAAGCTTGAGCCAATAGCTACAACCCCTGCGTTAGTCAGTCTCATCAAGGTCATTCCTCAGTTTTACTGCCCCTCCAATTTCCCAAGCACATTGTCCTTTGCAAAGAGGTGATCTCTCCTGACAATATGATGTCCAAAATGGATGAGAAATTATTTCACCATCCTGTCCTTAGTCTAAGGAGCATTCATATTTTTTCCAAGACATACTTTTTTATTCCTTCTGGAAGTCCTTGAGACTTTCAGTATTCTTCCCCACACCACAATTCAAACACATCAGTTATTCTTCGGACCTCCTTCTTCAATGTCCCACCTTAAAATTGGTATGAGGCAATTGAAAATACCATGCCTTGGATTAGGCACCTCATAGTCCTCAAAGTTGCATCCTTGCTTTATATGCTCTTAGTTAATCTTGTGCAGTTGAATAACCAAATGAATTCTTCTTTTGATACCTTGAGTGCTGTTTTCATTAACCTTCATTATGATCCGAGCAAGACAAAATCTATGACGACTTAAATCTTTTGAATCATTGTCATGGTATTACCTATTGATCTACTTGTAAATCTTTTGATTTTCCTCACAATGATTTGTAAACCAGAGTGAAGGCTCCTTGATCTTCAATGGGCAGTACATCAAGCCCTCCTCATTTTCAGAAACAAGCTTATGTTATGTACATATCATAGGTTATCAATAAACCTTCTTTCAATGCCATGACAGGTTTTTCTCCATATAAGCTAGCTTCTCTGATGATTTCCTCAGCATTCAGATAGAGTAAGTGTTGTGAGAGGATACAACCCTGACATGCACCATTCCCAGATTTTAAACCATGCATTTTCCCCTCATTCTGTTCCCACAAGTTACTCCTGATCCATGTACAATTTCTACATGAACACATTGAAATGTTTTGAAATTCCACTTCTTCTCAAGAACATCACAATAATTTGTTTTGTTTTGTTTTGTTTTGGTTCACAAAATGAAATGCCGTGGAATTGTCAACAAAACACGAACAAACATCTTTCTGGTATTCTGATTTCAGCAAAGATTCATGGGACATCAGCAGTGATATCCGTGTTCTATATCCTCTTCTGAATCCAGCCAGAATATCAGGCAGCTCTCTGTCAATGTTCTGCTACAACAGGTGTTGCAGGATCTTTAGTTCAATGCAGTAAACTGTTTTTGAGAGTTTCTAGATGAAAATAGTATAGACTCAAGATCATAATCTGGCACTCATGAACTTGTTTTAATTTTCATGTATTTCAACTGAAATTTATAGATGAGAAATTGATGGTCTGTTCCACAGTCAGACATTGACCTGATTTTCGCTGCTGATATTGAGCTTCTCAGAACATCATCTCTTCCCAAAGATGTTGTCAATTTGGTTTCTGTATATTCCTTCTGAAGAAGTTCATGTGTCTACATTCCTGAACAAAAGTATTTTGTATGAACTTGACACTATTCTTCCAAAGTTCTATCATGTGGTCTCAATCTGCAATTAGACTCACTCTGCCACACAAAGTTGACCCAAATGCAGGATGATCACAGGCCAGTGTGTGAAAAGTCTTGTGGATCCAGTGGTGGTATAAGTATCTCAATGCTGGCAGGGGTCACCACTTGGCTTCTCCAGCTTTGAGACTCTCACTGCAATGTCCCCCAGGGAGTGAGCCTGTGTCCCCTGTTAAGCGAGCTATTTATCTCCTTAGCTCCTCCCTATGAGGTAATCAAGCTGCCACCTGATTGACAGGCTTAACACCATCCTTCACTCTTAATTCTCTCAAATTGGCAACAGATATGAAAATACAACGGTGCTGTTGAATCTCACCTAATTTCAGGCTTATGACTTAGCAAAATGAAGCGGAAACCAGGAAGATTATAGATCAATATTGTGACTCGTGAATCTAAAGTTTGGTGAAAAATGATGGGAAGCTGACAATTTTCAGTTTTGAGGGGTCCATATGGGGGCCTGCATGGGTTTCAACAGACTGGACAGCAGACAGAGAAAGAATTTCACAGCTTCTTCATTTATAACAGTGTTTCTCAACTTTCCTAATGCTGTGATCCTTTAATATAGTTCTTCATGTTATGGTGACCTCTCAGCCATAAAATTATTTTCCTTGCTACTTCATAATTGTAATTTTGCTACTGTTACAAATCAGGTGACCCCTGTGAAAGGGTCATTCGACCCCCAAAGGAATAGTGACCCACTGATTAAGAAATTGAAATGTACTCTACATTTCATACAAATTCATTTTGACCTAAAATCATCTAAGGACCAATCCTGCACTATGGGTAAATCTGGTCTTTCTTGGGCTTCAGAAAAGCACACAAAAGAATTTACTGTGGAGAATTTACAGATCTGTGTCTTGTCTTGGATATTCAGTTCATCTGTCTTTCTTTTTCAAACAATCAGGGTTCCAAGTTTTCCCTCTGTATCTCTTCTCTCATTTATTTATTGCAGAGGTTTAATACAGAGTCTCTCTTGACCATTGAAATCTTGCCAAAGTCAGTATATGGCATTTTCTCTTGATATTCCCCACATAACAGGCTATAAGGTTTTCTGATTGACAATGGCCAATGCTAGTCCAGTTTGGCGATCAAATGGCTAGAATATAATTTTGTATTCATTCCAGTTAATTTTTGAAGACTTTAATATTCCCAGATGCATACTTTGTATATCCCAATATTACATTAGATTATTTTTGCAGGTGTTTCTTATTTCTCAAGTCATTGCCCCTAAGACTCTACTCTGAGAAAAAAGGTAATGCTCCACACAGTTAGAGTGCCCCCTGACTTGAAGGTTCCAGCCTCTACCACTGTGTCTTTAATTCGCTAGGTCTTCAGTATCTGACAATGTTTCAGATATATGCAAAAAGGTTTTGGTGGCTACTTCCTTCAAAATGGAAAGCCAGGTTCTTCCCTTTGGGTTGTCTGTTCTTAGTTTGGAAACTGCTGAACACTGTTCACTTTGCATGACACTGTTGGCATTTGAAATACCAGTTTCCAGCATCACAACAACATACATGTCACCACAGTATACTGACAGATAAGTGGTGGGACACTCCCATATCAATAGTACATAGGATGTCCACAATGAACAGGGTAAACTCTGGCTTTCATCTCCTGGGTATAACATAAGTCATTATAGAAGCAGAATGGCCATTGAAGCTCCGTGATCCAGAGAACAGCTTTGACCCAAGAGGAGCAAGAACAGATGAACCAGAATCCAGAGCATGAGACTGCCCAGTCCTCAGATGATATAAAACTCAATGACGGAGGCTGGCTTGTGCAGTAGGGATTCTTGGGGGACTTAATTGTGAGATTGTTTGCTGAGCCATGGAGATGGAGCTGAGTACATGTAATGGCAGAGGCGTATAGCTGACAGGCATATTATGTGCATGAGGAATCAGAGAGACACCTGCTTATTGGTATGGCAGAGGCAAAATTTCCCTGACTAGAAAATTGTATCCTGAATATGTCATTAAATTTTAATCTTTAGTATCCTTAAAAAGACTCATAATCTTGGCTGAACCCTGCTGGCATAGTGGTTGTGCATGGGACTGCGGTCCACTGGGTTGGAGGTTCAAATCCAGCAGCAAGCCTGGGCCTCCTACTCTCACCACTAGAGGGCAACGATGCCCCAAAAACCAAAAAAAAAAAAAAAAACTCATAATCTTGAACATCATTTATGGGTTCTGTGAAGTCATTGTAATGTAAGATTAAGTTGAGTCCCAGATAAGTGTTGTGGACAGGAGAGTTAATGTCAGAATGTGGTCCCCCGTCACTCAAATACAAGAGGGCTATATTGTACAAACTAATTACTGAAATGGAGAACAAAAGCTTTAAAAATGAAAATATAGTGAAAGGAAAGGATGAGGGAGACATCATTTGATTTATCAAATTATAAAATTTACTGTGTATTTGGTAAAGATTAATATTCAAATCATTTAGCAAATTTTTGATTGGAAGAGAGTAGGGGGTAAACAAAAGCAAAATGAATCATGAAAATTAGCACCAATAAAATCAGAAAAGGGAGAAAATTTAAACTTAGGTGTAGTTAAAAATAAAGAGAAGTGTCTTTCTTTCCTTTCCTTATTTGAAGTTCATTATGTTTTTAAAATTTTATTCCTTTGCATGATTTACAATGATTTTGTAATACAGGTACTTAGAAATGTGAAATTAAAAAAAAATAGAAGCAATTTCTGAAGCAATAATGTACATCATAATGAAAAACATAAAATAGAAAAGTCCTGAAACCATTTGAGTTGTAATTCATAAACTTTATATGTAACATCTACTTGAAGAAATCTTTCTAAAAATATTTTACATCTCCTAATGCTTCCATCTGCTACAGAATTTTCAAATTGCTACTCTACAATTGTACAAAGAATGTCTAGATTCTTAAATATGTGACATACACTCTGGTAGGAAATTACCTAGCTGCCATGGTTCACTGATAGCACTTGGTGGGTCAGGAGGTCATGGTTTCAGGACTTAAACCATAATGGTAATTTATAATAGACTCTTTTTGCACTTCAGCATGGTTCTGGGTCAAAAGCATCATTATCCTTTACTTCAAGTTCATACATGTTTTGCCCTGTCACTTTCACATCAATAAATCCTGTCTTCAAAATAGAAAGTGGTATTTATTCAATGAAATATATGTATGGCACTATATAAAATGGCTTAAAATTATTCAGATAAGTAGAGCTAAAGCTTTCAAATTTAGCCCATTTATTTTATATACACAGAATACACAGGCAGAAACACTAAAATACAAAACTATAAACTTAATATATTAAATGAATTCTTGAGATTGTTTTTAAAAGTCAAGTGAGATATATGCAAAGTTGTCATTTTAGCTTTTCTGGATTTATTTTTAGCTTCTTCAGGTTTAGCTTGCAGTTACATTGGCCTTGTTCTGAGTGATGGTATTGAGTTTCTCCATCGCCTTTTCACAGATATAATTCCTTTGATTTTTGTGTATTCCATTGAACTCTGCTCATATGTAATGTCATCATTTATGGTATGTTTGCAATAGGTCTATTTTTGGTTGACCCTTTTATTTTTATTTTTCAAGAAAACTCAGCCTCACGTAATAATATCCTATATTCTGTGACAACTTCTGAATGTCGCATGAAATTATGATACCCTACTGCAAATATTTTTGAAGTCTCTTCAGCAAAGGTTGACTTGCATATGCCCCATGAAGGTCCATTCAGTTTTGTGAAAAACAGATATTTCACAGTTACAATTAGAGTTATTTTCAACTGGAGGGACTCATTTTCTGGTAGTATGTCAGACAATATTCTGCTATAAATAAATTTGTCACTGGCCTATTTTGAACAAATCACTTAATTCTTTTAAATTTATCTGAGTCTAGAAATTATTGTGAAACTTGGTCTTCTCATATATTTGAAATACTTCTGGCATACCTCCCAATAACATTGCCACATGCATGCTACCATAGCATAACAAAACTGAAAGACCAATTGTTGCTATCATATAAGCCCACAAATATCAAGGCAATTATGACTCACAGCAACTTGATAGGAAATGCTTTAAGAGTTTAGACTTTACATCTTGTGGTACATAGCCTTACCCTTCTTATATGGAGCCCAAGTGATGCCATCAGTTATGCACTGGTCAACAGTAAAGTCAGCAGTTAAAACCCACCAGTCAGTTCATGAAAAAGAAATGAGGCAGTCTGCTACCCATGAATATTTACAGCTTCAGAAACCTCATGGGGGAAATTCTGCTCAGTCCTGTATGGTTGTTATGCGTCCGAATCAATTTGACAGCATTGGATCCCATGGTAATCATCTAAGTCACTCATGCAGTTGTCTTGTCTACATGATAACTTTCTGTCTGCTACAAGCCGGCTTATACTTGAATTATTTCAAACTAGCAGACGTAGCCAAACCTAGGCTTGTATGATTTCATCCATGTCTTTTGATGTGAAGTTAAGTAATGTCTAAGTTAATTTTACTGAGATTCTGTCTTCTCCTGTGACCTCCTCCACCCACCATGTGAAATATTCTATAGAAGTTACTTCAAATTCACAATCCCATGTCTATTTTTGGACTTTATGTACTGGTGCTTTTACAACATATCATCTTTCACAATGCTTTAGTAAATTCTGAATATCCATAAAATTAGACTAAGTAATGATAGTCTTTTAAAAAATCTCGAATTGTCCTCACTGTAAAACGCTGGCAGCCAGTGTTTGAACAAAAGATCTCTTTTACCTGCACTGTCATTGGTTCTTTCTAGAAGGAACTTGCATGTCTGCTTTTTGAACTCTGATACAAAACCAGTGATCATATATTATAATAATTCCTATGACTTCCAGGAATTAGACAATGCATTTTTTGCTTTTCGTCTTAGTTTCCTTACTCTGTAACAATGGATCTACCATTTTGATATTTTATAACATTTTTTTTAGTTTGGATTGAGGTACTCCAGAGGAGGAGAGAACATAGAAATTATGTAAAGCAAAACAAACCAATGAGATTCAGTCTTGTTTACAAACCTTCAGGGAAAGAATCTTTCATTGAGGATTTGGAAGTGCTGACGCTGCATTGTTTTTATTAGCATTGGTAATAGTAGCCACAGTGGCGTCACTGCTATTTTACTGAGAATTTCTTTGCCCTGGGCACAGTGTTAAGTGTATTATAAAACTATTTCACACAGCCTCATAAATAAAATTTAAAGTTTGTCAGCCTGTCAAGATAAGACTACCTTGGGTTCCTGGAGGATGGTAAAGTATTCAAACATGGGAAGATGTCCTTCTCAGTTGTTTATTTCCTTCCCTTGTACATCCGTTCATCACAGAACTTGAGCTTCTGAGAGTCTGTGCTTATGCTGTTCTTTCACCTTATTCCCAACATACCAACCCAAGAAGGTTTTAATCATTTTCAAAACACTCACATGATCTAACTAAGTATTTTCTCAAAGCAATAGACCTCCTATCAACTGTAAATCTGCGAAAGGTGATTTTCCCTCTATCAAACTTTGGAACAATCACTCATCTGCAAGGAATCATATAGAATAAGACAATATTAAAATTGTGGGCATGGAAATATTTGTGGCTAGTGGACATCTTTCCTATCTGAAGGCATGACCTGCTCAAGTGCATAAGCTTCCTTATTCATCACAGACATGATCGAACTCTTCCTCATTAGATGGGTTTTCTTCTCTTAAATCACTCTCACAGGATATCTGATACTAGTCCCCATTTTGGAAGGCACATAAATGTCCTTATAAGTTTACAGTCACTTTCACCTTATCCTGTGTTCCTTGCATGAAGTACAAGTGACAATTTCCTGGAAAGGGAAACCTACAGGCATCTTTGAGAGTGGAAAGAAGAAGAGATATAAAGGGAAAGGAAATCCCTTGTAGAGGGAAGGTTATGCAGGTTATCCAGGAATTCAGAAACTGCAACCCTACAAAATATGTTCCATTTGCAAAGATTCCCTGACACAAAAAGATTTTCCCCTTCCCACTGGTTATGATCTTATCATGCTTGCTTCTTTTGGATGTACAGAAAGCTAGGCAGCTACAGGAGTACACAATATTTGAATTTTATAATACATATATTTTAATATATTATATAATCATATCATATAATATAATAATATCATATTATTGTAATATAATAATCATATAATATATCAATTTTATAATATATCATTGTGGAGAAGAATTTTTTCTTTCATTCATATTTGCCTTCATATAGTCCAATTAAGATAACCAAACAGATGAGAACACTGAAGTTAAGCACTGAAGAATTAAATAAGGCAAGAATTCATTTTTTTCCTTTTTTTCTTTTTTTTCTTTTCTTCATCACTGCCTCTCTTGTGGGAGTAAGAGGCCCAGCCTTGCTTCTGGAGAGCCGTTGCTGGATTTGAACCGCCAAGCCAGTGGACTGCAGTCCCGCACACAACCACGATGTCTCCAAGACTCAGCAAGTCAAGAATTCTTTAATGAATTTAAAAAGTTGTTAGGTCCTGTGGAGTGTGATGTGAGTCGTAGTGATCATAGGTACAACAGAACAAAAGACTGCCCAGTCTGCCTCTCCCAACTGTTGTTAAATTTGACTGCAATATGACAGTCACCATGTCAATGCATCTTCTTAGAAATCTTCCTTATTTTCGTTTACCACTTTACAAGGCATAGTGTTCTTTTCAATGACTAGTCTCGATATAACATGTCCTAATAATGATAGCCAACACATACAATAGAAGAGACTTATTTAGAATTAATATGAAAAGTAAAATACCTAGTGCCATGGTTACTCATAGTTTGATTTAAGGCCTTATGTTTATTTTATTGGTCTACAAATGGAATAAAAATATTCTCAATAAAAAAGCTTACCCTTTAGTTGATATGTGGTGCTAATTGTTTGATGAATCTATAAAGCTATTTAACTTATCTAGATTAGGAATAGCGTCTCTTGAGTGGGACAAATGATACATGTTGTCGACCATTAAAGGATAGGTTGGAGGTGTGAACTCACTGCTGGTGTGTCATAAGCAGATCCCAGTGATCTACTTTTGAACAATGACTCACTGAAATCCTGGTGGAGAGCAGCACTGCTCTGACACAAACAGGCTCTCCAGTGGGAATTGGACATTTTTTTTCTTTTAAAACTTAGCAGCTTCTACAAATATTGATACAACACAACAGAGTCTTAAAAATACAACAACCCTGGAGCCAGGTTTTTGGCTCTTTATATCTTGCTTATTTCTGTTCCATTTCTTGTGATACATGTAAAAATAGTTCATTGTTTTTTCAATTATTTTCATTAGATTCATATTTATTAGAACAGAGAATTGGCATATAACATGTGGTCATTTTTTATTGAAAATAAGTCCATTTTATTGTGTGGTTTAAGAACTTTGCTATCTGAAATATTCTTATTTAAATATTACTTATTGGTTTTTTTCACTACTTGAACTCTTGATATAGCTTATTAGATTCAAAACATATTTTAAAGCATTGCTCAATATTCAATATTCTTGTGTAAAAATAACTTATTCAATAAGAATTAATATAAGATTAGTTCCAAGGGATTGGAGGCTAAAGATGTACCAAACACTTTTCCAAGAACTTACACCACTCAATTTCCCTCTCTCTCCTTTGCACATTCCTTCATGTCCCTGGGTTCTATAATTTATTACAAAGGCATAACAGAGTTGATGGAACTTTAAGGAAATGATACACATGATTGTGGGTGCTGTAAAGTTCCAAATCCAAAGTTCAGATGTTTGCCCTGAGGATCTTCTTCTTCCATGAAGATATAGAAGTTGGAGAAACCAGGTGTGCTAATTAGAGTGGAATAGAGAAACAAATTCATAGACACTCATATGTGTTTAAGAGAGAGTTTTATATAAAAGAGCCATTGTCTTTTGAGAAAACATTCTAGCCAGGTTCAGATGAACTTCATAAGCTCAATATTAGCCCATATGTGTGATATCAGTAGATAAATTTCTCTTCAGACTCACTTAACACATGCAATGACACTGAATGCAGGAAGATCATAGATCAGTGGGTGGAAATCTTGTGGATTCAGTAATGGTGGAAGCATCTCAGTACTGGTATGAATCTCCACATGGCTCCTCCAGCTCCAGGGCCTTGGTCCATCAGTGTAGCTCCTTGTATCTTATCAGCAGGAAGAGAGAGAGAGAGAGAGAGAGAGAGAGAGAGAGTCATCCATCAGTAAGCTGTCTGGTCACCAGTGAGCGATGTATCTCCTCCATGTCTCCAAATGAAGTCACCAAGCTGTGACCTGACTGACAGGCTAGAACCCACCCTTTCACAAGTTGACAGGAAATTATGTAATCACCACAGTCCACCCTTGTTAACTTGAAACTTTTATACTACTCTTTATCCATACATACTTTTAAATAAAATAACAATAAAATGACAACTGTATCTAATAGGATAAAGCAAAAATGCATGCAACTCAATATGTGGCAAAGCCTCTTTAAGCATAATATTCTGTAAGTGTACAGCACAATATTCTATGCCTAAGAATTGTAGTTAAGCGAACAACTCCAACATAATCCTATGAATATATTCCATCGCCTATTAAAGTTGGTAAGCCTTTATCCATCCCACTTTAGGTATCCGATTGCTAAAGTGCCCACTTACATCAACCCAGTGCTCTGAGGAGATAATCATATTCTTTGATGTGAAGAATCTTCTTTCCAGTTGAAAGACTTGTGAAGTCCACATCTATTAGCAAATTCAAATCAAGACAAGTCATCCATAAAGTCATCAGCAATATGGACCAATACACAGGCTCAAAAATCTCTCCACTTAGTCAAGTTCCTTTTAACTCAGTTTAGGCTGCCTCACTTAGTCTCACCATTATACCATTTGTTTGACTCACCTTTAGTTGATGGGCCCTGTCACAAATTGGGCTAGGTCATGAACTTGAGACCAGTTCACTTGCTGTTGTTTTCTCTTCTAGTCACTGTGAACAAAGTCCAAGGGTCCATGAGAGGCCAGCCTCAACTTGTCCCAATATTGCTGCATTTCTCTCAAGTACACTCAACATGTAGATGTAGACAGACACCTAGCAAGTATTTCAGATTGCCTTCAGGATCCCTTTTTAATGTTCAGTCTTATAGAGGAGATTTATTTGCATGTTCTAAATTTCCCAGGTTCAGGCACAAACCACTAGTTCAAAATTCAAAAAGCCAACAAGTTCCTTTGTCCTTTAGTATCTCAATAACCCCATAGGCAAGTCTCTTCACTTTTGAATGTCCAGAGTACTCAAGACACTGTTTGGGCTCATCTTTTCAGACTTTTCTTTGCAGACATGTCCTAATCCTTTTAAAATCCAATTTAATGATCAAGGAGAGTAAGCTTACAAAACATTTTTACTATTATTATTAAATTGAATAATAATTTATCTTTTTTTGTTGTGTTTTGTTTTGCTTTTTTGGTATCAATGCCCTCTGGTGGGAGTAGGAGGTCCAGCCTTGCTCCTGGAGAGCTGCTGCTGGATTTGAACCACCAATCCAGTGGGCCATGATCCCACACACAACCACTATGCCACTGGGATTCAACTCTGAATAATAATTTCTATCAATCAATATGCCAATGACAATAGGCAGGAGAAAACAGTATAAACCTAGTGCAGTTAGATCCTAAACTCAATGTAAAATTAGTCTAGTTCAATCCTTATCTATTTTATCTTAATCCTATTTAGACTATTCTATTGATATAAAATATAGCCTTAGGCCTCTGGATGATTTGCTTCAAGCAAGAGCAGGACCTTCGGTTTGCTTTTCTGTCTTCAGTCATTTTAACTAAGTAGCATGATCTCAGAGAATTTCTAGAATTGATTTTGACACTTGAGCTGAAAATTCATATTTATCACCATGATTTCCACCATTTCAAACAGGATTGACCACAGACAATTTCTAGGGATCAAAATTTTAAATACTCCTATTTTTTTCAGAAAGCAATCCAGTAAACTTCATGGCCATATCTGACCTCTGGCTATTCAAAGAAAACCTCCCATGAGACAGAAATCAAGCATGTATTCACTTCTCCCTCCCCTCTCCCATGGTACTATAATTTGTTCACCCATGTAGACTAGAGAAACAAGTTCATAAACACTAATATGTTTATAAGAGCTTTATATAAAAGAGCAATTGCATATTGAGGAAGCATTCCAGCCAAGTCCAGATCAAGTCTATAAATCCAATATTATTAGCCCATATGTCCAATACTAGTAAATAAATTCCTCTTCAGACTCACCTAACACATGCAGTGACACTGAATTCAGGAAGATCACAGGCCAGTGGTTGTGGATCCAGTGGCAGTGAAAGCATCTCAGTGCTGGTAGGGGTCTTCATATGGCCCCTCCAGCTGCAGGGCCCTGGCATCATCAACTTAGGTCCACAAGGCTTGTTAGCGGAATTGTCTCACTGGGAGAAAAAGTAGAGAGTGTGTCTGGCCTCCAGTGAGGCCATTTATCACCATTGTGTCTCCAACTGGAGCCAGTAAGCTAGGACCTGATTGACAGGTTAACCTCCTACTCTTCACTCTTAATAGTCTCAAGTTGACACCATATTATGTAACCACCCTACCAGGTTAGGTGACAGACCAAAACCTAAATCCCAAGAATCAAAGTTCATGCAATGAGGCGAGCCAAAGCAGAGTCCAGAGCCAGAAGCTAAAGATGCCTGGAAGTCAAAACCAATATTTTGTTTCTTCTTATGCTCAGTTATGCAAATGGAAGTTCCAAAAGAGGAAATCCTTGATGCATCTGTTGGTTCCCTGAAGATCTACAGGCAAAGGAAACTTCAGTCAACCTCTCTAGTCGGATGGAGAACAAACGGATATTCAAACTAACAAAAAGCCCCGACTCATTGAGTCAAGTCTGACTCATAGTGACCCTATTGGAAATGGAAACCCTGGGGTTTTCTGAGACTTAACTCTTGAGGGGAGGAGAAAGTCTTATCTTTCTCCCAAAAGGTTGGCACTTTTAAACTGCTGACCTTGCTGTTAGTGGTTATAACTCATAAACACTGTGTCACCTTAATCCTGTGACAGACAGACAACTCCCTCCAACATGAGATTATCATTGTAGGCGTGAAACAAGAAAACCTCAAATCCATTCTCATCTATTCAGTCCTGACCCACAGTGACCTTATGGTCAGAGTAGAACTGTTCCTGGGTTTTTGAGACAGTAACTCTTCATGGGAGTAGAAATCATTTTCTTTCTCTAAGGAGAGTCTGGTGGTTTTGAACTACTGACCTTATGGATAGCAGACCGATGCTCAACTGTTATTGAGTTTAGAATTAATAGTGCATTATACAAGACATTATAGCCAAAGGGATTTTGGCAAGAAGGGCCAAGTTAAATAAGTTATGACATCTCACATGAACAGAGGAGACAGCTGAACAAGAGGGAGTCAAAATGTTCGTGGGAAAATTGAAGGAAAGATAATGAATTTTTTCCACAAAATTTCCAAAGCCCTGACATATATTCATTAGTATCCTTAAAAAAACAGTTTAGATACATGGAAAGTGAGATTTCAAACTACTATTCTATGTACATATTCCCTTAATTATATGGAACTAATAGCTAATAATACTCCCCTTTGAATTTATCATAAAGTAAATGGTTTTACAAACAAGAAAGAAAACCTGCTTTCATATAGTTCTTAAGTGAAATGGACTCAGAGAATGTAAAATGCAAAACATGAAAAAATTGTTTCATTTATAAAAGCAGTAGCTACCAATCTGCTTGGCTAGATCATATTAATCCTCAAATATAAACCAAAAAATGTTCTAGTATCAACTGCAAAAGATAAATTATGTTCAAGGGACAAAGAGAGCACAAACATGGCATAGACAGTCTCAAAATGGGGACTATTCCTATTCTTTAATTATCTAGGTTTTTCACCTACACCCTAGTCTTTTGGATGATGAGAAATAACTGGCATATATTACTACATATTTTCAGACAAAAGAAACAATTTTACCTACTTTCATTAGGTGTCATAAAATTGTACCAGTCATTTTGAATGGGAAAACGTCCATATTACTAAAAATATTTCTTATGGTCTTTTAAATTCCCATTTTAGGTATTCTAAGTACAGTATACTTTCTTTGTAATTTTTTTCTTTCCCATGCTTGGTCAATTACACCTTTCTGAACTATGGAGCATATGAAAGGTTATTAACCTGGAAATGCATGAAAAATATGATGCATTCTGGACAGTTCTACTTTTGTTTCACTGTAGGCTATTGTAGCATGGTGATAACTGATTTGCAGAATAGGTTAGGTACTTGGCAATGAATTATGTGAACCTCTGACATGCCACACTCTTCTAAGTAACATTTTATATAGAAAATGAAAAGAACGTGTTTACATTCTAGACATATTTACTCTGAAGGTTAGTACCATAGAACAGATGAGGTACAGGGGAGTAAAAACATTTATCTACAACTAATGGTTGTTTTCATTTTGAGCTAAAAGAACACGTCAGTTCTTTTCAGTAATAACAAAATCTATCTCCAACTGTCAATCTTGGTGGGAAAATGCTATTCATATAAAATTCATAGAATTAAAGGAGATCCTGTCATAATGCTATCAAAAGAGCACTGTCAAATTTCACTGGGCCTTTAGTTTAACTGTCATTTCTATTCCACTTCTGAGATTTTAGAAGTGTTTCAGTATTGGATTTTCCCCCCTAAGGGTATATTTGATCTTGCAGGGATTTTACATTTTTAAAAAAGATACTCTACTGCCAACCTTTGTTAAAGACTCTCCCAGAAAGTATCATTTGTAAAAGACTTGTTGGGACAAAAAATGCAAGAATATTTCATTGTTTTTCAAGTGGTTTAAAATGGGCAAAATGTTGCAAGGATTAGAAATTCATGAATAAAGGTTAACTATGTAGATTAAGTACAGTGGAATGTTCCTCTAATTCTACTAACTATTGTTGGAAGATGCCAACAATAGTTTGGGTTCATTTTGAACTTATTTAAAACAAAATGAAACAATGCCCAGTTCTATGCCGCTTTTATCATTGTTGGTGTGGTTGAGTTCATCAGTCAGGGGACTGTGTCCATCCTTCTCATTTAAAGGGCTCACTTCCTTTGTTCTGGTGACTCTCTACTTTACCAGGAGTGATGTTCTCTCTCTGGTGCTTCCTGGGATATGTCCAAAATGTGTGAGATGAAAGCTTAACCAGATGAGTTGGTAAGGAGCACTCTTAGAAGACAAACCATATGAGTTTCTAGGAAACATGCTCAGAAGAGAAATCTGTTCATTCTTCTGGTAATCAAGTAGATATTCATTATTCTTTCCCAATGAAATGATTCAAAGCATGAATATTTGACCTTCCTTATGCATTTGATGTATAGGAGAGGCTAGGACAAAGCAAAACAATCAAACAAAAATCATGGCTTGGTACAGGCTCACCTTCATTCTCAAAAATGACATTTCACTTTCTAAGGTTTTATTTTATTTATTTATTTATTTATTTTTTGTGGGCATCACTGCCTCTGGTGGTCGTGGACATTACCCAGCCCCCACTGGATTTGAACCGCCAAGCCCGCGGGCTGCAGTTCCGCATACAACCACTTACGCCACCGGGGCTCAGCCCCACTTTCTAAGGTTTTAAAGAAGTATTTGAAACATAGTTGTCAAATGGAATAAATAATTGAATTTCTTCACTGCTGTTTCCATGAGCAGTAAATGTGGACCAAGTAAGCGTAATATTCTTGTAAGCTTCAATCTTTTCTCCACTTGTGATGGTGCTTATTGGCCAAGTTGTGAGGATCCCCTTCCCCAATTTTATTTCATATTAAAGGGCAATGTATATTAAAGGCTGCACTTCTTGATTTTCGTCAAGTATTTCATGTCTTCTTTATTTCAGAACTGCAGGTTGCTAATGAGCCTGTAGTCAGTCCTGGCTCTATGATCTCTTTTTATTTTTTAGTCTTGTTTCCTGGATTATTTGCTTAGCATACAGATTAAAGTATGGTGAAAAAGTACAACCCCTAAGAATCCTTTCTCTTTTATTTCTTTTTTCTGATTTTGAAACATGCACTATCTCCTGTTCTGTTTGAATAATTGCCTCTTGGTCAATGCACACAGGTTGTTTAAAACATTTACATTGGTGGTGTAAGTGGTTGAGTGCTGATATGCAGCCTGCGGGCTTGGCGGTTCAAATCCAGCGGCGGCTCTCAGGAGCGGCACTGGGTAGTACCCACAACCACCAGAGGCAGTGATGCCCCCTGCCCCCAAACAAAAACAAACAAAAAATTTACATTTTTAAGATTTTCTTTTCCTTACTGTGTTATCCATGGTCTCTTCTGAAACAGTCAATTGTTTTGTATAGTTATTAAAACACTGTATATTTTTATTTTATATTCAAAACCCTTTGCAGCTTTTCCTTCTCTACCCCCCCCTCAACTTACCAATCCCCTAAGAGTTAAAAGTACTTTATATTGTCAAACACAAAAATATATTCAAAGCAGCAGTCTCCACATTTTGCTGAGCATTTGATTTTCAGATTATTATTTTTAATTTTCTTAATCTTATAAATCAATTACTAAGTAGCAATCAAAACAGATAAATTAAACTTGTAGTGTGTAAACAGGGAGAAATTGTTTTCAAATTGAAATCAAGTGCTGAATATGTTTCCATGGTAGTCAACTATAGCAGTCTGTGTCAGATCACAGGAAAGAGAAAAAATAATATAAATAAATATTTATGATTAGAGGGTTATTATAAAGATTAAAAACATCTTAAGTACCTCATAAAACTGAGGAAGAGTGCCTGGTAAATACCTTTGAAAGAGAGTATTCTCCTAAGGTATGTAATTCAGAATTAATTGAGAGACCCCAAGAAATGAATTGAATCAGAGCTGTCTGACATCAGAAATCGAGACATAGAACCGAGGCTGGCTACATGGAATAGTCCCATTCACTTATGTCTCCTAATGGCCATTCTAGATACTGGGACCTGAAATAGACCCCTCTTTTCTACTGCAATATTTTATCAGTACTTTTTCTTAAAACAGAGTCTGTTATTCTCATTATCTAAAGCCCCTTACTATCCAATCCATTGTCAGAGAGCAGACACAGAGGTACCATTTGGAACCGTGGAACAATGCATTGATACACTAACGTCATGGGAGCAGCTATATTTGTACTGAAATATAAGAACGGTCTCATTGTACAAGGATCCCTCACACGTGTTGTTTGTTTGACTCCATAACTAGTCTTTCTGGCAGTTGATCCCATGGAGAGTCTCGCTCCTTTTAGCTGCCCCTCTCTGTCCCCCAGCATGATGTTCCTTTCCTGGGCTGGTACCATCTTTCCCAGGGGCTCGTACCAGATTCTTCAAAGCATATAAAACAAACTCTCTCCAATTTTGCTTCCATTTTATGGCAGATTTTCTCAAGAATTTAGGAAATTAAGATCAGATATTCAAGATCACATTCAAGATCAGATATTTTAAAATCAAGAAGTCAAAAATCCAGCAACCAAATCAATATGAAGGGGTGGGGAAGTAGTGGAGATCCAAAACCCATCTGCAATTAGCACATTAAAGACTGAATGAACTAGGGATCCATTTGCAATGTGTTAAGATAACCCAAGTCCTTAATGTGAGTTGAATTTATTAGTTTTCTCTTCTAGTTATTGCTTATTGTTTAAGAGACTTTATCATATTCTCCTAAATGTATATATGTTAAAGTTTTTTAAAGCCCATTAGAGATTGAAATGATGAACAAATTGAAAATATGAAATCAAACTGATGTCAGATTCTTTTTATATTACAATGCACATGGTTCATAATTGTTTATTGTCAAATCCACCCTTTCCCATATGAGGTAATACACTTTTATAAAGGTATTTACTAAAGGTATTTACTATGCAGGTTGTTTCTATTCTCTTAAGACTATTTCATTTATAATTTTTGCTATCCATTCATCTGTACTACAATAGAAAAACTGCTATAATTTTATAATAAGTGATCCTAATTGTTAGGAAACACTCACATATAGACAATATACTTTCTAAATTTCCTTTGATATGTTTATCCCTGTACATTTTAGTATAAAGTGGTCAATTTCCATTAAATATCATTTGTATTTAGAAAAATAATACATTGACTTCATTGACTCTAACAAACAGTTTGGAAGTTATAAGGCTCCCGCTTCTCCCAAAGAGAATATATCTCTACTAATTATTTTAATAAGCCTTTGTTTTATTAAAAGTTTTTATTGTTAATTAGATGAAGATTTACAGACAACATTATTAATTTTGCACTCAATCTTCCAAACAAATCTTCACTGCCCCACCTCTTTTTTTTTTTTGCAATGTGGCATCTTTTTCTTGTAGAATATTATCTTTCTTTTTATCATGTAAACACCTGTCTACTATTTCCCTTCCTTTCTTTGCTCTTCCGCTCTGGTAACCAACAAAGTTGGTTTTGGTATGTAAGCATTGTCTCAATGTTAAAAATCAGAGTGCTTTTATGCAGTATTTGCATTTATGTAATTGACCAATATTACTCAGGATAATATCCTTCAAATCCACTCACACCAAGATGTGTCATACAGTTTCACCTGTATTGTTTGTGTGTGTGTACGAATGTTGATTTACCCATCCTTGCATTGATGAATATTTAGATTATTTCCATCCTTTTGCTATTGTGAATAATGCTCTGGTGAACATATGTGTGCATATGTCTGTTTGTTGTCATGAACATTTTTAAGCACTAACATACAATGTGCTTCTGCCCCTCATTCTAAGACCAAGCTGTAACAACAGCCTTAATCCAGATATGCTTGAACTGAAGAGCGTCAAAACCAGAGTTATATGAAGTTTATGATACACCTTATATTTTTTGCTTGGATATTAGTAGCTATTACATCTGCTCATATTCTGTTGGCCAATCAATGCACAGCATGTGATCTAATCCAGAGTGGGTGAAAAGGACATAATACTCTAGAAGTCACAGGTTAATGCTTTGAAGCATCTTGTTTTATGCTATTGCAAGAGAGGGGGAGAGTGAAAAACTGAAAACATGACTGCAGTCTTATGTAAGAGATGCAATTTGTTTAAATAGACAGTTATAAGACGTGGCCTTTTCTATTCTTCATCATCTTGAGAGTGACATTTGGGCGTTTGCTATAAATTGTGGTATTTTTCCCTTCTGCCTTTAAAGAAATATTCCAAAAGTTCAAATTGAGCAGCTGAAAGACATAAATTAAATCCACCTAGTTCTCACTTATTGACATGGTTAGGTTCCAAAGACCATTTATTTATGCAAAAATTGGCATTAAGTGCAATGAAGGGTGACCATATGGGGTCACGAAAGGGAAGATGACTACATAGTTACATAACTGCCAGATTACATCACTACATATGACTGCCAAACCATGGAGAATCATGGTTGACACATAGTTGACAGGTAACGTTGACCAAAATAACATTTGTTGCTGCCACATAAATATAACTAGTGTGTAAAATAGTAGGCTGGATTTTTTTACTGATACAAAAGTGAAATGTAATGTATCAAAATAGTCGATTAGTGGGCTGAGCCTTGAGGGTGTAGTGGTTGTGCAGGGGACTGTGGCCCACTGGGTTGGAGGTTCAAATCCATCAGCAAGGCTGGGCCTCCTACTTTGACCACCAGAGGGCTGTGATGCCCCAAAAACCAAAAAAAAAAAAAAAGTCTATTAGAGAGGGATAGGTATTCTCATGTTTTTCAGTTTTGTTTTTCCACATTTTCCCTTTGTTCTTTCCTTCTTTCATTGATTTCAATTGCAACTTAGGTGAGACTATCCATTTCAGATCATTCCACAGTCTAAACTACTAACCCTCCACCTGTAGTATATACCCTTTCCCCATTCCTTGATTTCCCTTTTCCTTCCTGTGGGTCTCCCACTTCATCCAAGGCAACACTCATCAACTATGTAGTCCATTATTTTACCCTTCCTCCCTTGATATTTTTCTATTAATATTTTACATCTCTCTAGTTAAAATTATTCACTATATTTGAAAATGCTTTGTTATTTTAAGTCTTATGTTCTTTAAGTTTTTATTATCTATTTTATAGCAGTCTATTTTTATGTTGATCATTTAAACAGACCCCAGCTTATCCTAATCAAGATTCTAATTATTCACTTTTCAATAATTTTCTTTATTTCTCTAAATAATCTGAGTTCGCTATTTTACATTTCCACCCTATTGTCAAAAGTCTTTGTTTGAGAAAAAAATTAGAATATTAAATAGATGTTCTTATCATGAGAATCATTGTTCCTGTATTTCTATTTCTTGTCATGAAAATACCTTAAATAATTCACCATGGAAACAATATTCTCTAAGGTATTAGTAAACGTCCTTTACCCAGGTTTTATCAGTTATATGCATGTAAAATTTGTAGTCTTTAGTTATTAGTATTGCCTGTATGTGCCAACCATCTTGCTTACCAACAGTCTTTCAGAGGGTTCTTTTTTATTGTTAGATGATTTCAAATACTGAATTGTGTTTGGCTAAACCATATATTCTACGATTAATATTTTTCTTATCATCCCAATATTGCCTTTCTACCAACTTTAGATTTATTCTGCTGCTAATTACTCAACTGCAAATTTGGCATTAAAGTATATCTATCATCAACGTATCTTCTTTTCTATTTTAGATATGGAAGACTATAATTATTTACCAGAATATCTTTCCTACATTTCACAAGTTAAATACATAGCATTTTCCTTATTGTTTTGTTACATTTAAAATTTTACCCCAATTTAATCCTGAATCAAGTAGATTATCATAGGCCTTCACTTTGATCCCTTCTCTGCCCTACTGTGTGAGCACTCTCTCCCTGGTAAAGGACTGGGTAATAGGATGACTCATGTCTCTGATAGCTGTGTTTCATGACCTGATGTCCACTCCTTGAAAATCATTGAGTTTATAAGCATTTTTACTCCATTTTGCTATAAAAGTAAATCATATCATGATGTTTTTAAACTTTGAAATCTGCTAGTAAACTGAAGGTGAATACAAGGCTATAGGAATTCAAAGTAGGAAAGATGAGTAACTCTATTTAGATAATAGGCTCCAAGTTCCTGTTCTTATTGGTGGGCAATAAGAGAAGATGGGAAGTTTAAAAAATGGGAATTTAAAAGGTGAATTCTCACAAAATTTTAAAGGTCAGTCATATATTTCAGATTACTTGCCAGCTACCCTCTTCCCACCCCAAAGATCATTTTTGTTTTGATTTTATAATATTTAAGACACAACTACATATTATGTACAAGAGAAATAGATTATATATAAAATTAGATAATATGATATTAAAGAAGGGGGTAGATATTGCACAGTAAGCACAGGCAATAAGAAAGCTATATGGAATATACTGACAACCTATAAAATAGAGTTTAAGTCAAAAGATAAAACAGTGCTTTTTTTTCAGTAAGCATGTCTGTTCACAAGGATAAAATAAGTCCATATTATCTAATAGGTGAGCTTCATGACCCATATAGTAAAAATTGAGAAAATTTAGAGGAAAAATAATCAATCCTACAATATTGGTTGGACATGTTATTACCTGTGATATACAGATTTGGCAATTGGCAGCACTGCCAAGAACTGTTTTCAAACAGTTTTCTGTTTTCAAACAGAACTAAAGTTACCATCCACTTGTCTCAAAGGAGAGGGATTAATCTATATTATCTCAGTTGATCCAATCTAATCACATGATCCCTAAAAAACAGAATAAGAAAGGAGTGGAAGGCAAAATAATTACTGAGACATATCACACAATGAATACAGGAGGAGAACCAAGAAGAGAGGTTGAGAAATTTGAAATATGAGGAAAAACTTGGACCTTCATTATTGACTCTAGAAATGGGAGAAGGGGACCAAGAAATCCTTGACCTCTACATGATGAAAAGGACCCTCTCCACCTTTGATAATGCTGACAAACAACAAAGATATGGGTACCTTTGCCCTAAAAAAGCCTGAAATGAAATTATTTTAACTAACTGAGTAAACTTGAAGATTGACTTATTCTCAGAGTTTGTAGAAAGGGACATCCAGAAATATTTATGTTGACCTTATTTTTTAAAAAACCACACAAACAAAACAGAAAGTCGATTGATCAGTAATGCAATCATTTGTGGCATTTATGATGCTTAAAAACATCATGATAGGATTTACTTTTATAACAAAATGGAGTGAGGGTGCTTATAAACTCAATGATTGCCATAATGGTGACACATAGAATGCTAAACTGTCAATGGGTGTTGTTTTGTGCCAATTATGTGTGATAATTTTTTATGAGAGCACTGAAATACTTTGACCATACCCATCTCTGATCATGTGATAAACTAGAGTTTCAGAAAAAGAATCAGAAAATGGACCGAGATCTAAATAAAACAGACATCTGCTTTACTGTATTAATATTTAAAAACACATATAATACCTGCAGTTTTAAAATTCTTTTCACATGCACCCAAAAGATTTACCAGGATAAAACATATTGTGGTTCAGAAAAAGAAAATGAGGAATTGAAAAAATCCCAAAGTCATGTAAAATGTATAGAATTGGATTTGAAGTAAATAGTAATAAAGCAGCTCTTTACATGGTTGTAAAGAAAACTAGGACACATTTTGTGGTAGGAAAAAAAGTCAAACTTTTTAAGATACAACAAAATCTGTGATAGGAAGACATTCACAATTTCATGTGGCAACATTAGAAAATAAATATTTAAAAGCAATTATCTAATAATGCATATACTACACCAAGAAATAGGACCATAGAACAAACTAAATACAAAATAAGTCCAAATAAGGGGAAAACAATGAGTAGTAATACATAGAATACAGCCTTGGTGCTGTAGCACTTATGTCTCTTATTACTAACCCAAAGGTCAGCAGTTCAAATCTCCTGCCCCTCTATAGGAGAAAAACCAGACTTTCTTCCTCTGCAAAAAGCTACAGCTTCAGAAACCCACACGGACAATTTTATCTTGCCCTCTATAGTCGTTATTAGTTCAAATATACTCAATGACAGAGAACTTTGGGTTTGGCTATATGATGGTTAAGCAGTTGGCAGCTAACCTTTGAGTTTGAGTTTCAAATTAACGAAGCCCCTCTAAGGATAAAAACCTATTGATCAACTTCTATAAAAAACAAAATACAAATTCCTTTCAATATGAGTAGGAAAAGAAGTAACAGAATGAGATATATAAATGTATATGTGTGTATATATATATATATATATATAAACACACTGAGGGTTAGCATCATAGAAGATTCTGCAGCTATTGAAGAATGTATGGGGATATCATTAAAACTTATATCAGGGAATTTGATAATGAAGATACAAATTTAATGAGATTCACATTGTATCAAAAATTGTAAGAAAAATCTATACAATAGAATGTACAAAAAAAATAAATTTGAAACTAAAATTCTTTCAAAATAAGCAAACAGCAAAGAAGAAAAGCTAAAGTAAATCTCAAATCACCTAGGATTTTTCTCAAGAATTCAATCAAATATGTAAGAGGTAGTAATGAGAATCTTAATTATCTTTGAAATATATATTTGAAGACTATATTTCCCCACAAATTTTGATAGGTCAGCATTGTTATGATACCCAAATTAAAAGCATTCAAAGAAAGGAAAACAAAAATGAGTATCTCTCAGGAATGTTGATGCAAACTGCTTAGCAAAATATTAAGAAAACAATTCTAGAAACTATACAAGGATAAGGCATTGAAAACACTGTGTCTTGTCCCAGATTTTAAAAATAAATTAGCATTTAAAAAATCTTATCAGCATATATGGCCTCATTCATAAGCAAATTAAAGAAATATTCACCTGGAAATACAAAGAAACATGCAGCATAATTCACAATCTACTTCTGATAAAATCAGCAAATGAGTAACTAAAGATAATGTACTCAACAGATAAACAGTATTTATAAAAAATAGAAAAGCAGTATGCAATTTTAACTAAATGTTTAATGTTTAAATTTAGAAAAGTAATACAATTATATTTTATCTGTCCACCCATATTCACAATTTGATTGTAGGTTTTAGCCAGTGCAATAGGGCAAATAACTTAATAAATGAATAAGTGATTAAAAAATAAAGATGGCATACATGTCAAATGTATCAATTTTATTTGCATTTTGCATATTGTTCATGAGGGAAACTCTAATAAATCTAATATAGTTGTTGAAGCTAATGTCTAAATATATAAGAAATTTGAGGATATAGAATTCATATTAAAATATTTCTGTAATTCAATTAATTAATAGAAAATAAAATAAAAATTTAGCTATTAATAACACCACGAAGGAAATAACTAGGAATAAATTTAATCATTAAGGTGAAAACTGTGTACACTAATAATTATAAAATGTTGAAAAATCAAAGTCAATATAAATAAATATAAGTAGGTTTAGAGTACATAACATTTTAAAGTTATTAACCCTTCCAAAAGCAAACTGAATATTCAATGAGAGCCCTGTAATACCTTCAAAAGCATTCTTCACCAAGATGGCGAATCCAATCATCAAGTTTGTTTGGAACTGCAAAGATCTCCCAAATGAGAAAGATCTTGCAAAGGAAGAACAACATAGGAACGGGTATTCATATACACTCCCTAAACAGATTTGGCAAATTAGAAGGTCAGAAAACAGAGAGGAAAACCCTCAAGGAGAGAGATGGACTCAACTGTTAGAACAATAAACTCAAATAGTCTGGTACAGGAATGACCCATGCCATATGGTATATACAGTAGGTATGAGTTGAAATGAACTCTATGGCACTGATCAGAAACAAAAATAAAGTTACAGCATTTACAACAGCCTAGCACAGACTTATGAGCCCTGGTGGTGTAATGTTATGAGTTAGATTACTAACATCAAGGTCAGAGTGGGAAATCACCAGGCACTCTGGAGGAGAAGGACCAAGGATTTCTATTACCAGTCAGGAAACCATGACAGCACCACCATGTTGTGCTCTAAGGCTCTTCACACCTCCCAGGCTCGTGTCTTCAGAGCACATTAAAGATAATCGTGACTGACTTCAAATACTTCACAACTAATGAAAAAGGAGCCATCTGAATAAAGGGCTTAGTTCTGCAAAGAAAAGAAAGAGAAGAGGAAGGAGGCTGTGAAGAAAGTGATTGCTGTTATGACTTTGGGAAAGGAGGTTGCTTCTCTCTTTCCAGATATAGTTAATTGTATGCACACTGATAACTTGGAACTAAAGAAGTTCTTGTATGACCACTTGAAGAATTATTCCAACAACCAGACAGAAATGGCCATCTTGACTGACAGTGGTTTGTGGAGAACTGTGAAGATCCCAATTTATTGATTTGGGACTTGACAGTCAGAAACATTGGCTACATGTGGGTGAACAAGAGCACAGGATAGTTCTCTGAGTTCCTCAGCACAGGCATGTAAAGGATGTAAATCCCTGTATTCAGAAAATGGCCACCGTCTGTTTGGCAAAATTCTAGGACCTTATTGCCCAAATGGTGGAAGATCAGGGAACCCTGAATTCTCTGTGAGGTCTCACAGCAGATTCAAATCCAGTGACGGAGGTGGAGGCTGTAGCAGTGCTGAAATCAGGGAATCCCACCCAAATAGAAATCTACTTGTTCTGCACCCTCATAATATTGATAAGATGCTGACACCCCAGAATGAATGCATAAATGAGGCCAAATCTTCATCCTCAACTGCCTATCAAATTAAAACCTTAAAGATGACTGAGAGGCTTAGAGCATCTGTACACAGGTAATTTCTTGGATATCTCATGCCCATTCAGCAGTGCTGCTCTCAGTAGTAAAAGTCCTTGGGAAATCTCCAGAGTTGTTACCCAAGGATTCTGATTACTATAATATGATGTTTCAGAAGAAGTAAGCCCTCTATTTGTTCCTCTTCTGTCTCGGAAGCCAGATTGCTTTGAGGAACATCAACTTAATTGTCCAGGAAAACTCTGAAAACTGGAAGCAGGAGGCCAGAGTTTTTTTGGACCCCCATCCCAAGCCAATGTTGCTCATTTGCTGGAAGAGCATAAGGAACATGTCACAAAGGCCAATGTTGACTTTGTAAAGCTCTAGGAGCCTTGGGGTGGTGTGCCCTCGTGTTGTAAGCATATGAACAATCTGCATGAGCATGTTGCCTAGTTTAAAATAAATCACGTGGTCTGAGGGGCAACTGTTCTCATAGGGGGCATCTTCTGCAAGTATCCTACTAGGTATGAATGTATTATTGACACACAGTGTGAGAACATAGACTTCACATATGTCAGGTGTCTGAGCAGCTATGATTTGGATTGGGAGAATATGTTGAAGAATCGACAATGCAGGTGAGTTACTAGAGAACTTCCTGCATGATTTTCATGATGAAAACACCCAGGTGCAACTCACTTGGTTTTCTCCCATAGTGAAACTCTTCTTAAAATAACATCAAGACTCCCTGAACCAGAGGCCAGGGCCAATATGGATGTGTCTGGAGGAGATAAGGTTGAGGGGCAGCCCCCAATCCCTTTCTGTCCCAGCTCAGTTTGTCTAAAGCACCCCTGACCGGTAATTCTCTATTGTAAGCTTTCCATCTAGCTTGCTTCCAATGAGTAAATCTAAGTCATTTGAAAAAACAGCAACAACAAATCAGAAACATAGGAGTTGATCCAGTGAGCTTTAACTTTGACAACCCAGGACTCTGATAACCTGGGGCTGTATTTACTGGTGCCTTCAGTCAACAGATCCGGTCACTGCCTAAGAAGTCATCTTCTCTGAGAAACCACTGATCATCAAGGACACAGACCACATTGAGTCCACCTGAGTAGCTGATGTAATCGGAGACATAGGTTCTTTTTGTCTTTGGGTACCATAAGCTTCCCAATACTTTTGTAGAAGGAAGTCATAGAATCCATCATAAACATTAATTCATAGGGATAAACTGATGTGGGTGACAATTCTGTTGGTACCACTCAGAAAACAGCTTGGAGAAGCCTCAAGGCTTATACTTTCTCAAGGTGATCTTCCAGGGGAGCTTTTTGAATTTTTACCTTGGTCTCCCATTCAATATGCCACAAGTATCTTCCATGCAAATGGGAGCAGTGAATCTCTTGGGGGGAGGAAGATTAGATAGTCTGACTCAGCAGTCCTTAATCCCATCGTCAGAGCCTGCAAACTTTGCTCCTTCACCTAATCTTGCTGTGGGCAGCAGTGGTCTGGCAGGGTCTTTTGAACTCTCCACAGGAATAGACATGACACTTGGATCATATGTCATTTCTAAAGCTGTTTGGCTTAAAGTCTTAGATATCTCAGGATATCTAAGATTAAAGTCTTAGATATCTTGGGGTCATTCACTCACTGACAAATTCATATCTGTATGATAATAAACTTCACCAACAAAACTTTGCATCGCATTATGGACGTTGCCTTACAATTAAACAAAAATAAGTTTGGTGTCATCCCTAGCTCACATCTCGCGATCCACTCACCACTGGTGCCAAAGCAGTGTACTGAAATGTCCCACCTATCAGCACTTTAGGCCCAGTCATGGAGATGAGATCCCTGGATAACCTGCAGCTGACTGTGGAAAAACATTGATGTCTTGTACTTCAGCCGCCACATCCCGCTCAATGTGCTGTTTTGGTAGACGATGGCAGAATGGAGTGGCAGGTCTTCCTTATGATATGGAAGGATATTTCTAATGAAAATAAATTTCCATTTCAGACTAAGAAATATCATTTATATGCTGGCACCATGTCTAGCTCATTGCAAAACAACAAGGAGATAGTATTGCCAAAGACTATGGGGAAGGGTAGACCTTGCTATACCAACTCATGAAGCTCACTACAGCATTTGGAGTTGGGCCAAACTACATATCCAGCCTGGAAACCCCAATTACACACTGTCACTAAAGATCAGAGCTTCCGGAGTCTCTCAGTGCATCTATCAGGTTTTTGTCACTAGTTTGAAAAACTATTGGAATGGTCCAGTGACCTCAAGCCACCCTGTGATGGGTTCAAGCCAAGATCTCTTAACTGGAACAAATGGTGTTGATATGCTGAATCTGTACTCGAATACACTCAGGCTACTGACCCATGTACTGACTGGTATAAGTTGTACTAACATTAGGGCAAAATCTGCTTGGTAGTTTTAGCTTCCTGTGAACATGTGTCACCACTGATTCAATCACTTCCCACCTCTTGCCCCCTGCTGCTGCTCTATGGCTGCTATTTTCTGCATCTCCTTTCGAGTGTGGTTTGATATTTTTAAATGAGAACTCATCTCAAAAGCAGGCAAATTGGGGGGGGGGCAAGGGAAAGTGTCCCTAAGCATAAAAAAGAGGAAGGAAGTGAGGGAGAGAAAGAGAATTTCAGAAATACACATGGGCAATTCTACTCAGTTCTATAGGAATCGATATCAATTGGATTACAGAGTTTGGTATTAGTTTAGTGGTAAGCATACAGAAAATTGGGATGCATTGAGATTTCACAAATAAACTTGTATAGCTTTGGTGAATTCATATCTGAAAACAATGCCAATGTTGTTCAATGGGAAAATAATCAATAAATGAAGTTGATGCAATGGAATTTCCATGTACAAAAAATAATGATGCCTTATACTGGATTCCTTCAACAACTCATCATTGCACAGGATGGTGTGCTTCTTCCACGTTGGATTTGTTGCTTCTGAGCTAGATGGCCGCTTGTTTACTTTCAAGTCTTTAAGACCCCCAGACACTATATCTTTTATAGCCAGGCACCATCAGTTTGCTTCACCACATTTGTTTATGCATACATTTGACATCAGCGATCATATCAGGAAGATGTGATCCCAAAGGTCAACAGTTCAAAGTACCAGGAGCTCCATGGAAGCAAATAGCACAGTTGTTACATGTCTGGCTGCTAACAAGATGGGCAATTCAAAGCACTGACTGCCCTCTGGGGTGAAAAAATAGCAACAGACTTTCTGTGGGGTTTCTTCCATCATGAAGATGGAGCTGAGTACAAGGAGGAGACATCTTTCCAGCTCCTTGAGTTTGTGCACATCAGAAAGAGGACAATTGAGGACATGAGTTTGCTGTGTGTCTCCACAGAGTTTCTGAATCACAGGAGCTCTTAACTTTTAGTGGCCTAAGTGCTCATGGGGGGCTGTCTGTACACTGGTTGCTTCTGGTAGTGAGAAATTTAAGTATACTCACCCTCAGTGGTTGTTGACTTTTTACATCTCTATGTAGTTTCTAATAACCAAGAATGGTATGAGGTTTCAGGGAAGAGATGAATCTGTAACAGTTGTGCACACTTTTACTTGACAGCTGATCAAGAAAAGTTAACATAGAAAGGGGGATCTCAGAGAGGTGCCCAGGAGAAGTTCCAAATCTAAAGTCAGAGAAAAATAGATGGCATTAAAAAAAAAAATTCCAGAAGCAAAGTCCACAGTTCAACAACTGCCTTAAGTATACTTCTATTACTATTTATGTTATTATAATATTGTGCATTATACTTTTAATTTAGTCTGATAAATATCATGCATCATCTCATCATAGAATTATCATACTTTTTTATGAAGTATTAAGGATATCCAAAATTGCGTTTATTAAATTATAAATAGCAACAAATTTATGAGCAACAAATAATTACATATTAGCTTTGTTATTTGCATTTTTAATACTGATGAGTATTTTACATGGACCATGAATCATTGTAATAATAACAAATATCATTCTTACAAGGAAATAAATAAAATCATGGGAAAGCATGCCTACAATCAATAATGGTTTATGATTCTAAAATAAAGCGGCAGGAAAAGTAAAAATATCTTATAATGGCAGCAATAATGCATAGAAGTAAAATTTTACAGTGGTTTCCTTCTGAGCACATGTGCTCATACAGAAATGACAGACCTAACTCACAGATGCAGGGTGACAGGGCAAAGTCCAATTTATTGAATATTTCTGTATAACATAAAAAAGTATATGACATAGGTTATACAAAGTATAAAATATTTTACCAAATATTTACTGAGTTAAAAAATTAAGTATTTACCAGAAACTTATGTACAAAGATGAATAAGTGATAAATCTTCCATTAGCAAGCTCATTATTCAAATGAAAACTTAACACTTGTTAAAAATATTTTTAAGTAGATAGAGTATAGAGGAGGGTGAAAGCATATCACACTGTTGAAATAAGGAATAAATAGAATATGTATATACAATCTAGTGGATTCCAACTTAGTCCCTTTGTAGGGTTTCCCAGATTATGAAGCATCAGGGGTTCAGAAGCCTACGTCTTTGTTCCTCAAAGTAGCTGGTGCATTTTAACTCCCTAATTTAGTATCAGCAGATTACATATGTAAGTATATTTGTGCATCATGCACACACTTATAGATGTGCGCATATACGTACAAGTATATATATGAAGGTTTCAGAATGCTTGTGGAAAAAAAGAAGATGGAAATTTTCCATTGTTTAAAGCCCTCTTGGGAACTCTTTTGTGTGTGTGTTTTGTGTGTGTGTATGTGTGTGTGCATGGAGAGAGAGAGAGAGAGAGAGAGAGAGAGAGAGAGAGAGATCTCATCTGTCTTTCTGTTTACAATATGGTGGCTTGATTCCATCAGTGTTTCAAATACCATCAGGATAATTCATGGAAAAGAGGTGTCAACAGAGTCCTGGACAAAGAACAGACTGGAAAGAAGAAAAGAGTGGTCTACTTCTGAAAAGTAAGTAACTGGAAAAATCTCATGAATAGCAGGAAAACTTTGTGTAATGTAGTTTGGAAAATGAACCACACAACTTGAAAATAAGAAAAGGAAACCTCTTCAAATTAAAAAAGCATTTATCACATTTTTAGGACCTTCATTTGATGATGGGGCATGGCACATAATGAAAATAAATGATTGCAGAGATTCATTAATGATCAAAATGCTTAATTTATCAAAATGAAACTAGGAATATTGAAATTGTCAAAAATTGATTAGAACACATGAACTGGTATGGACAGATCTTGGCCATTTTGAGTCAGAAAATCATGTGACTTCTTATGTTAGAAGTGAAATATTCAAGAGGAATGACATTGCATTCATTGTCCAAAAGAAAATTTCCAAATTCATCTCAAAGTATAATACTTTTTGTAATAGAGTATTATTTATATGTCTATAAAGAAGGCCAGTTAACAAAACTATGATTCAAATTTATGCATCAGCAGTTAAAGCCAGTGATGAAGTAATTGAAGAACTCTGCCAACTTTCCAGTATACATATGTTCAAATGGACAAAAAATGTCCAATGGTAATTACTCATGATGGAAATGTGAATATCGAAACCAAAGAGGAAGGGTCAGTACTTGGGAAATATGGTCTTGGTGACATAAATGAAGCTGATATATCCCAGGATGGAAGTTTTTCTTTGAAAATACCCTTTTCAACAACAGAAATCATAACATGCATAGTAAAATGTCCTCTTACCGTCCCCAGGAAATATATTCCCAATGTCCTTTTGCTAAATAAGGTAACATAGGCACAAGGTCAGACTTCTTGGTGAAGAAGGGTCATTATTTTTACTACCACAGTCTGTACTCTGGGACCCAACTTTCCTGTATGCTAAAATAATCCCATCTGATCACATGTCCTGAAATATTGTAACCAATTATACCATCAGGTTAAAATCCATAATGGCATACATATTCTGTTAGTTCCACAGTCCCTAATCTCAATATGTTACCCAGGGGGAGCTCTGATTCTGATCTGCTCTGGTCCTAAGTGCTTTTCCTCTTCAGACTATTGCAGGATGGTTTTGAACTGCTCAATTTGCAATCTGCAGCCCCCCAACAACCACCATACTACGACGTTTGCAGTAATAACAAAGCCAACACACTCAGATTGCATGGTACAGAGCTGGCTTTGTCTTGTTTCCTGAAAATAGTGAATGAAGTACAATAGAGGATGAGGCTCAGACAAGCACATGAAATGTTATCACTTATAAATATTTGACTAAACTATAAAAGAATGCTGCCATTATAAGAGTTTCTAATGTAGAAGGAATATATTCCTCACCTTTGGCCTAAGAGAAGTGCAGGACACTCTCTATGGAGATGTACAAAGAGAAAGTTCTCGTCACCTCACTTGCCTGTTTCCTGTTTTAATCTCAAAGACACCATAAACCAACTATGGAGTCTGACAAAGTGACTCTTTCTGATTTGGGGAGATAACTTGAGGAGTGCACAGGAATCACTGGAGTTTTTTGTTTGTGTCTCTGCTTCTCTATGATGTCCAGCACTATACCAAACTGCACTGAGAAACATCAAAAGGTGGTCTAAAAATGTCTGCTAGAAATGCAAGTGGTGTAAAATCTGGCATTCTTCTGCAGTTTTGTGAATAATTCACCTCCTGGCTTCTTCCAAATTAAGCATGTTTTCTCTATTGTATATTTTTGCCTCATTAGCTACAAGCTGAAACTTGATTTCTTAAACCACTGATAAAAATTCAGCTATGAGAGAGATTAGACTAAATAATTCAAATATTTTGATAGATAGCATAAACATTATATGATGAGTAAAAGAGTATCCCTACAATTTCTTATTTCATTTCAGATAAAATTTTCATAAGTCATTGAAAGTAGTAGCTCCCACACATTTTATTGAAAGATGTGTTAACCTAGCAAATTCAATCTTAGTAATTGAAAACTTAGCAAAAAAAATCCTTAAGTTTAGTTTAGACTATTAGATGAAATTCTCTTCCATATCAACAGGATTCCCAAATATTTTTTTTCAGTTTTAATTTTTCTACTGATGTATCCAACATTTTGATGTTAAAGCTAAGACTCAATCTCTATGACTCCATAGACAGGTTAGTGGTGCAATCATCTCCTTCTAGTCCGAAGATCAGGGTAGGATTCCTGGCCATCTCATGTACAGCCACCCCCCTCAGCCAGCGAAGGCGTTCATGGCACAATGGTATTGAGCAGGGTGCTGGGGATCTCCTAGATAGGACAGATGGGGAAGAAAGCATTGGTTATCTACTTTTGAAATAAACCAATGAAAACTTCATGGAGTACAAAGATCTGATTTATCAGCTATCATTGGAATGGTGCTGGAATTAACCATGTTTTTATCTACTATGTGGTCATCTCAATACAGGAACCGCCTAACAAAGTACTGAATGTATGTACAACATTAAATTATATATATATATATATATCATATTCCACTTCTCTTTAAGACATGCATTTCTTTTGGTATTGTTTGATGATCAAACTGCCTTTACTGAAACAGTTCGGTGAAAATAACATAATTTCAAAGACAGAAGATAAAGACAGAAACTGATCTATGTGCTTACGGAATACATCAGAAGTTTCTGAGTAGATGACAAGGCAGTAAGATTTTAATAAACAGTGAGTGGTTGACACGTTCAAACACTGACTTTTTGTTTGTCTATTGATTGTCCATGGCGTCATCAGTGTTTCATGAAGGAACTGCAGCCCAAGGTTTTACCCCTCATGATGCAGTAGTGAAGAGCAGGGCTACTAACCAAAGCCTGGTAGTTCAGATCTACAAGTTCTCTGCCGGGGTGATATGTCAGCCTACTTTCACAAAGATGACTCTAGAGACTCTATTGGGTAGTTCTTCTCTGTCAAATGTGATCTACGGCAGTGCATTTGGTTGTTGGGTTTTATGTTGTTGCTAGAAAAGCTTGCACTCTACTGTTATTATTACTGTTATTAATGTGGACTAATATATTTCTTTAAAATCCTTGCCCTCCATGTTCAGTAGCATTAACTGACATTGTCTTAATGGGAGCATCCCACGAACTATAAACATATCAAATAATGAAAAAAATCTCTCCCCCCCTCTAACCTTAAAGATTTTACTGTGTCTTCTTTAAATTAGGAAGATCTATGCACTCAAACTTATTAAATTTCTAACCACATTAGTAATTATCATTAAAATAGCATTATTTTCAAAGCTGATTAGTACATTGATCAAAACTTAAATATATTTTACTGAAACTGCTACTCTGACCTCTGTTAGACTTATTCTACCAAGCTTTGTGAAAAAGGTGAAGACCCCTAGTCTTTGGATCTTCAAAATCCAAATTGCTAAATTTTCTCTCCGCTCATCGAATGCATGTCACTCCTTGAAGTCAGAGAGATTATTGCCCAGAATTTATGGGTGAGGATAGTAATTTATTGCTGTGGTTTAAGAAAGGATGGGGAAGCACGTGGTAGCCAATGCTTCTGCTGCCATGCTGTGAAAAATGTGAGCTTGCTTGGTAATGTGGCAATAGGGAAAATGAAGATGGGATGTCATTTCCAATTGTAATTAACCAGAATGATATAAATGCTGAAATGATTTTGGCATTTGAAATGGCAGCATATTAGAGTTTACATGTTTTTGACAATAACTTGACATAACGTCATGAAGAGTTTGTCCTGTGTTGACTCCAAACTTTAATAGGAGCTGCCAGAAGAGATAAAGCATGGCAGAGCTGCTCATTTAGCAATGTTCAGGATCAGTGTCAAGTAGCTCAGCCATATTAGGTCATATTAGGTCCACAGGAAGTGCGCAAACCCCCCTAGCTGTATTGCTTTGCACAACATCGGTGAAATTCTAATACATCCATAATTTTAAAAATTAGAAAAGAACAAGTATGATTTGTCCCCTATTTTCCAATATATGAATTAAACTACATTTTCACCTGTTTCAGTTTCCTTTGTTTTCTTCCCCATATAAAACAGAGGATAAAAAAGATAACTAGGACATTGAGTCTCCTTCTGGAATGGTCTATGTTCTTTGCTCCACAAAGCAATAAGAATCTTTAATATAAAGCACCTCCTTTTATATTTCAATCTCAGATATATCTGATAAATTAAATATGAAAAAAAATTGTATCTGAGTCCATAAGATATTGGTATAGTTAGGTTTTGCACTCATTTCCTGCTTCACAGTCCTTTTGATTGTGAGGTTTTCCAAGAATTTAGGTGTAAATTGTGCTGGAAAAAAGTAAGTACTTCATCCCTTAAACTTTATTTCAAAATTTAGCTCCAATTGATAATAAATAATTCTTTTAGTGTAAGATTTTAGTTTTCCAAATTGTCTCCTTATTGTCTTTTATGTCTAATAATATAAATAAGGATGATTTGGTATATTATTCCACTAAGAAAAGGTCAACATTTATCACAATTTGATATTAATTCTTTGCTATACATGCTTCAATATCATCAAATGAAAAAAAATTGTAAAACGCCAGCTCTACAGTAACTTACACTTTACTTCATCAACAAGAATAATATAGTAGAAGAATATGAATAAATATCTAACTAAATAATGTATAAAGATGTGAGCAAATGTTTTAAAATTTAACTCAAATTTAATGTTTTTGTCTGATATTCAACAGAAAACTTGTGATAGCAGTATATTTTCATACATTTTCAAAAGATAACTTTTTTCTTAATTATAAATGGATTGTAGCTATCATATGTATGGGTTCACATTTTAAAATGTAACTTTTGATACAACAGATTTTAGTTTAAAATTTTAAATTGTGAAAAAAAATTAGATTGTGCTATTGTTGCAAAATTGCTTCAGAATTCAAATGTGCAAACATAACTGTATCACCAATTCAATTATTTAACAATTAAACAAATATATTAGAAATACATTTAATTGGAATTGGTAGTTTTGTGTATGTTATAATAGTGTATGAATAGGAATAGATTAGCATTGACTTATTCCCTTTTTTCCTGACTTTTATTTATTTATTAATTTTGCTTTTGTATTTGAAATACGGGAAATCTTTGTGGACATTGATAAGTAAATAAAAATAGAGAAGCATTCAATGTAGCAATGTAAATCATTTGAGTCTTTTCTGAATTTTATAGCAAAAGTACACTGCTCTTTATAATTAATATCTGAATGATGGTTCATCTAAATATATATTTTTCTTTTTAATTTTGTTTAGCTTAATAAATTATACTCTATGTGACTTCTAGTTGGATTCACTCCAGCATTATAATGAATTATTTTCTCTATTTCAGAAAAAAACACATATTAAAAAATCCTTTACTTAGGGCTGAGCCCTGGTGGCATAAGTGGTTGAGTGCAGGACTGCCACCCACAGGCTTGGCAGTTCAAATCCAGGGGCGGTTTTCAGGAGCAGCACTAGGTAGCGCCTATGACCACCAAAGGCAGTGATGCCCACCAAAATAAAAATCCTTTACTTGCTGGACATACATTAATTGTGTCCATTTTTCTTTCTCTTGGAATTGCCTTGTTTATGAACTCAACATTGTCCTTGAGAACAATCCTGTAACATTATGAGTGTATTAGAAGTGTCCTCATTAACTTAAATATTTTGCTTAGAAGAGTACAGTTTTCATCCCTGACTTGTTTATCCCATCGATCTTATCTAGCTAGACATAAAGAGATATCAATAAGCCCCAAACAAGGCAAAGCCAGAAAAGCAACAAAGGAAGACAAAACCAACAAAACAACATCAAAAACAACACAAACAAAATAACAACAGCAAGAAGAAAGCCAATGACAAGAAAAGGAAACGCCTATATCTATGGTAGTTCCAGTTTTGTTTTTTGGCCTTTACCACTGTTTTCCACTTGAGTCTCGTGGGATGTCATGTTCTGTCTTCAAAGTCTATTTTTGGTATCCCCCAGGGAGTTCATTGCTTTGCTCCCCTTGCTGCTCTGTTGCGTGTCCATGGTATTTTTTCCTGCAATGTGTTGGGGTCAGATTGGGGGCAATGCCCTCATTGTTTCTCCAATGATATGCCCGCCTAGATGGTTCAGTGAGAGATGTTGTGTCTTGTGAGGGAGCTGGCCCTACAATCCTCTCTGTGCATTGTCTGCTCTGAGTAGGAATATCATCCTTGGGGTTTGGTGGGCCAGGATGTGTTCTCCATCCCTCTTTGTTTCTCCTGTGAGCGCTAGTCAGACTTGTCCCTCTCCCTAAGCTGTAGCCTCAGTGCTGTCCTCTTCAGTGCATTCTTTTGGGGTGGGGTGGCGGTGGTCCACATAGCTTGGATTGGGGCAAGTCTTACAGTTCTCTCTGTTGGTTCCCTGGTACAAGCCAGTATGTTGTATTCACTTCTTGGTGCACAAGATGGAAGTCTGGTCTCTCCTCTTGTGGAGATATAAAAGTGTCCTCACAAAATTGATTTTTCCATGGAGGATACTGAAGAAAGGAAGGTGAGACAAAGGAAAGGGCAACCAACCTAGGGACAAGGGAACAACAAGTGAGCTAAAATTAATGGAGAGGTAAGCAGAAGGTGCCTAATGGAGCTTAACCAAGGGCAATGTAACAGCGAGTGATTATTATACCCCAATGAAGGAAAAACATGATGGTGGGACAAGAGGAAAGTAAAAGGACATAAAGGAAAGAGCCAGGATGCAAAGGACACTTATGGAAGTCTAAATACATGCATATGTAAATATATGTAAACATAATGAAAGGGAACAGATCAATGTAGTTATATTTTAAGAATTAAGGTTGCAGATGGACATTGGACCTTGACTCAAGTACTTCCTCAATACAAGAACACTTTGTTCTAATAATCTGGCATTTTGTGATGCTCACCTCCCCAACATGATCGCTGAAGACAAAATGGGGTATATAAGCAAATATGGTGAATAAACCTGATGATTTTGGGCTATCAAAAGATATCTGGTCTGGGGTCTTAATGGCTTAAAGATAAACAAGTGGCCATATAGCTTAGATGCAGCAAAACTCACAGAAAAGTAGGTGAAAGCTGGCAGTGGATGATGTAAAATATGAAATAATAATCTGTAGCTTATCAAATGCTCATGAGGGAGGGAAGGTCAGGAAGGGAGAGGAAATGTGAGGAGCTGATACCAAGGGCTCAAGTACAAAAATTCCTTGAAAATGATGATGGCAACATTTTACAAATGTGGTTTACACAAGGAACAAGGGTATGGATTGTAATGAGAGCTGTAAAAGTCCCAATAAAAGTATTTAATAACTTTAAGAGTACAATTTGCCTTATTTTGAGAATGTTAGAAAATAGGAAATGTTTTATAAAATCTGCATCAACAAAAAATAAAAGAGATATGAGTCCTCTAGTATTGTGAAATCCCCAACCCACAACCTCAAACTTCACCACCCAAGTCACTCTCCTGAAACTTTGTAGAGTCTTCCAGTCATCCACCCTGTACTACTAGTTATCTGAATTAGAGTGCAGAATGTCTAAACTGCATTTTAGAATCTACAGTACATACCTTACCCTACACGTAATTGCCTAAGCCATAGCAAGTCTTTGATTTCTTCCAAAGGGGTGGTGCCTTCTTGAAAGGAGGCTTCTTAGAACAGTGGCCTTGAACTGTTTTACTCCTCCATGTACTATAGTAGCAAGAAAGATGAGTGCGAATTGTGCTTTGCTCCCTAAAATGGAAGAAAATAATTTTGAGATGGGAGATTGCAACACAACCAAGATGAATCTCAAACACAAGAATGTTCTCCAGTGTCTTAGTTTCAGTAGAGTACAAGCATATAATGGCTCTGAGATGTGCTTCCATTAAGTTTCCCTTTTCAGGTGCAAACTGAATCGGATTTATGAACAAATATGAACACTGAGAAGGCATGGTAACAAAGTACTATAGAATAGGAGCATTTGTGTAGTATTTGGTGTTGACTAACATTATTACAAATAATGCAGGGCTTCGTTTTCTACTAAAAGGAGTAGGAAAGGTCAGATTAACAAATTGGTGAGTGTCTGATATTCTAGCTAGAGTTTGAAGTTTTTTTAGAATACACAAAGTGTATGGAGGAGAAATAAATAAATAAAGCAAGCAAACAAACAAACAAAATGGTTAGGTATGTAGGTTAGATGTGGTTGGAAAGTTTCATTGTGAGCCAATCTGGAAATACTTCTAAATAAACTTAAAGTTTCTTGTGGGAACACATTTGTCAAAGTCTAAAATTTGGAGCACCTGCTTTAGAATCACCAGACCTCGAGGTGCTATTTAAAACTAATTCTTGGCCTCATATCAAAGTTCTCAACTAGAATATTTAGTGATTGTGATTGATTGTGTCTGGGTATCTAGATGATGTTGATGCTGTGTAAAAGCAGATAAAATTATATGGTATAAATAGTATAACACCTTTATTGCAGGTGTTCAGGAATGTTAAAGATTTCGAAGCAAGAAAGAAAAATTATAGAAGTACATTTGGGTATAGAAAAATTAGAAATTTGGGATACACAATATAAGGAAAACTAGAAAATAAGAAAACAAGTTGGTTGTGTACAATGGCCAAGCCTATGTTTAAGGTAGGTCAGTATCAATGCCAAGGGCAAAGGAGGAGGAAAAACATTCTGCTGGTATTCTAAACTGAGAAAAAACTTGAATGAGTCATAAAAGACTCTAGGTTGCCTATGTGAGTGACTATCAGATAATAATAGCACTGAAACTATAGCTTGGGTAGGGGGCTGCATCAGATGGGAGCACATGAAGGAAACACAAAGGCTATGGAGAGGTATGTGATAGTTAGGTTTTTTTGTGCCAACATGGTCGGGGAAGATAGGTAGGTTTGTTGTGACAACATGGCCAATGCACACTTGTGAGATTAATTGAAGGACAGCGATATAATTGACTCATTGAGCCTCGCCTTTCTCTCTTTTGCTCCTGTGTCTTTGGATCAGTTAGCTGCCTTGCTTGTGTTGTGCCTCGATTTGCAAGCTACACTACCCGTGGGACACCTAATCCATGGTTTGTCACTGTAAATTGTGGTTCCTTCAAACCCAGTTTCACCACACTACTGGAATACACATTTATTGAGTTGGGGACTCTGGGACTCTGTCATCTGGCTGACTGTTGGCCTGCCTTGTTGTTTGCAGCCTGTGGCCAGATAGCCTGAATTTCTCTAAGAGGGCTAGCTGGTGATGCTCAAGACTCTAAGGACTGCCAGTCTATTAGCTGTCTCATGCAAGTGATTGCACCAAGCCATTCATACTGCTTTATGGATTAGTTAACTGTTTATTTCTTAGGTTAGATATCTTTCTGTCTATATCATCTATCTCTATCTCTCATCTCTCATTTATCTATCTATCTATCATCATTATCTATCTATCTATCTATCATCTATCTATCTATCTATCTATCTATCTATCTATCTATCTATCTAATCTATAGACTTGGAAAACAGAGTATGGTACCCCTTCAGACTCAACTAGAAAACAAACACTTGTAAAGGCCCCAAAACAGATTTGAACTACTGATAGGCGTTTCCATTTTCATCAGTGACTTTTTTTTGTTATTGTTATTTTGTTCTTGCTTTGAGCCATTATTATTGTTTTGTTGGTTTTGACTTCCTTTTTTGTTTTAATGAGGTTTGCTTGGCTTTGCACTTATTAATGTAGCTGCACATCTATCTAGATAATATTGGTGGGATAAATAATTTGGAGATAAAAAGAACAGGAACTATGGTTCAGGTGGCGGCTATATGGGAAAAGGTGGTAAGAGAAAGGAAGGGCGCGTGGGGACCAACCCAGGGATAAGGGAACAACAAGTGAACTAAAACCAATGGAAGGAAAGTTGTAGAATACCTAGTGGAGCTCAATCAAGGGCAATGTAGCAGTGAGAATTTACTAACCTTGAATGAAGGTCAAACATGATGGTGGGACAAGAGGGAAGTAAAAAGAAATAGAGGAAAGAACCAGGAAGCAGAGGACATTTATAAAGTCCTAAATACAGGCATATATATATATGTGTGTGTGTGTGTGTGTATATATATATATATATATAGAAGATAGATGATAGATAGATAGATAGATAGAGGATTAGAACTCTACTCATATCTATATGTTGAGAATTAAGGTTGCAGATGGACATTGGGCCTCAACTCAAGTACTCCCTTAACACAAGAATACCTTGTTCTAACAATCCAGCATTCTGTGATGCTCACTTTCCTGACATGATCACTGAAGACAAAATGAATGAGCAAGCAAATGTGGTGAGGAAAGATGATGGTGTCTGGCTATCAGAAGATAAAGCATCCGGGATTTTAAAGAGTTGAAGATAAAAAATGGCCATCTAGCTGAGAAGCAACAGAGCCCACATGAAAGAAACACAGCAGTCTGTGTGATCACAAGGTATAAATGGGCTAAGGGATTGGCATCTAAAACCCAGAATAAAACCATACTCTAGGAGAATGGGGGATGAGGCAGCATGGACACCCAATGCTCATCTGTAGGCAATTGGAAATCCCCTCATAGAAGGGTCATATAAGGGAAGAGATGAGCCATGCAGAGTGCAGAAGAGCACTGATGAAACACCCAGCTTTCCTCTATCTCTTAGATACCAGCGAGTTTAGGGGAGGGTACTGGGAGAAAGGGGGAATCCATCCTAAGGATCAACATATAAATCCCTCCCTGGGGTGTGAATTACAAAAAAAATTGGGTGAGGGCCAAGGGAGGAAGATGTAAGATAGGAAAATATTGATCTCTAACTTATGAAGAGTTTTTGATGGGAGGGGGTCACAGGAGGGAGGGGAAATAAATGGGGAGCTGCTATCAGAGTCTCAAGTGGGAAGAGAATGCTTTGAAAATGATGATGGGAGTATATGTGCACATGTGTTTGACACAATGAAGGAATGCCTGAATTGTGATAAGACATGTAAGAACCCCCGCTAAAAGTGCTTTTTAAAAAATGATGAAAATATTCTAAATCTGATTGTGGTGATGATTTTACAATTCTTCTTGATGCAATCAAACTATATATGTGGATTCTATGAATGTAATTAAATAGAACTGTTGCGACTTGAAATAAAAAGATCTTGTACCCTTAAAATTATATGAACCAGTTAGATAAGAAAATCCTCCCCTTACCAATTCACTTAACGAGTCACTCTCATAAAAGGATCCAGGCACCCCCAGAATAGTGTGTCTCATTTAATAATATTCCTGGCATTTTAGTCCACTGTAGCTCACAATTTCATCACATTTAGATCACTCCCTGCAGTTTATCCCAAAAATTGATGTTGTTTCCATGCTCATTTCCTTTTTTAAATGTCATATTTTATAATTATTGAAAATGTGCTTTTCATATATCTTAATACTTTAATAATTAAATATGATTTACAAATAAAATATAAGTTAAAGATAATCATTTGAAGATATTCAAAAGTGTATAGATACTAAGCTTACTTCATATGTTAAATGTTGTTTATTTAATGGGAAAACATTTAAAACCTGAAAGAATATTACTATTACATTTTATCCATTTGTCTATGTAGAGTCTAAAATGAATTGTTGTCACCTTGGGTGGGAAATATCTGGCTTTAGGAGTATGTAAGAGTTCATCAACAGCAGCTAACATCACATGCCTAACCAAAAAGCAGCAATTCTAGCCATCGCATTAAAGCTGAGTTAATTAAATATCTCATCAGTATGTCCTGAAAATAACATTTTAAATATCTAAAGGGCCCTTGGCAGCAAATATACTTCCCATGCCTGGACGTGAGGGAAAATAGTGATAAATTTACAAGAAAATGCTTACAATATATTGAGTTATTTTAGTTTAACTGAAATAAGATATATAATAAAGTAATTAAGTATAATGGAAGCTTATTCGTTATGGCTTTTCAATTCATCAGTAGAATGCAGGCATTATTTAATACGGATTATCTAGATACAGTCTTTGTTAGTTACTCCTGCCAAGTGACCTTCAATTTCCCCATGGGTTTGGATAAGAAGGTGGGGGAAGATGTTAACTGGATTATATGATTCAGCTGCAAATTACTGTTAAGAGGTTAATTGTGATCATCAATTTGCTGTGCATGAAATTATCCATCTCAGAAGTGAGAGCAGGTGGGGGCAGGGTGGGTGGTGGGGTGGTGGAATGTTACTACTGCTGGCAAGTGAAAAGAACCAGGAATGTGACATGTCCTTTGGAACCCAAGATTTCTGTGCATTGAAGCTCCTTGACTTGAGAGGAAATTTCCAGCCCAGAGGAGTAGCAGCAATAGAACCAAGAACCAGGACAGGAGAGTGATACAGATTTCGAAGCCTGTAGAGGAATTAAGCAGGAGAGAACTGGGGCCCAGGCCAGGTTTATGAAGTGCAGTGCGTTTGGGAACCAATTTGAGGGAGCTTGATCTGCTGATTCACCGACCTGGAGCTGTGTGCCTGTAGGTTAAAGCTTATAAAAGAGATGCACTTCCTTTGGATATTTCTTGGTAACTCAAAAAGAGTTTTGACACATTGTGTGAGTTGAGTACAGGCAAAGCCAAGAGACTGAGGGCCAGAAAGAGGCCTGCCCATGACACTTCAGATAAGAAACTGTCCTAATTGCACAACTATAACAAGAGCACTTCTCACTGGAACATAACCTAACTTTCCGAATAAACCTCAAACTCATGAACATTGCTTGTGAGGTCATTGTAGTTCTTGTGATGAATTCCAACACCCTGAGTTAAAGTACAGTATGGAGAAGGAAAGCAGAGTGTCCTGAGAGAAGAAGTTTGTGGCAGAATTTGGGTTAAGAAGATAGTCTTGAGAAAATGGGAATTCCAGAACATCTGACTGCGCTCATGGGGAACTTATACATAGATTAAGAGGCAGTTGTGCACATGGAACAAGGCAGTTCTAGCTTAAAATCAAAATGTGCATTGGGCTTGAATCTTTTCACCATACTTATTCAATCTATAGGCTAAGAAAATAATCTGAGAAGCTCTATTATATGAACAAGGGTTTGGAGTCAAGATTGGTGGAAGACTTGCTAACAGTTTGTAATATGCTAATGACACAACCTTTCTTGTTGAAAATTAGACGTAAATTCTTGCTGATGAAGATCAAGGATGGTGACTTTCAGTGTGGATTACTACTCAATGTAAAAAAGATAACAATTCACAAAACCGGACCAATAGGTAACATCATAAAGAACAGAGAACAGAGCGAACTTGTCATGGAGTTTTGTCTTGCTTGGATCCACAATCAAGTGCCATGTAAGCAAAAAAGAAGCGATCTAAGTCACATTGCCCTGCATAAATCTGCCACACAAGCTTGCTTTAAAGTATTTAAAAGCAAGGATGTTACTTTTAGGATTAGGGTGTATGTGCCTGAACCAGGTCATGGTATTTTCAAAAGCCATATATATGTGAAAGCTGAATAAAGAAGACTGAAGAAAGATCAAGGCATTTAGTTTATGGTGCTGGTGAAGAATATTGAAGTTCAAATGGCTGCCAAAAAAAATTGGTGTCTTGCAAGAAATGCAACCAGAATGTTCCTTAAATGAAAGGATATTGAGACTTACTCTAAAGAACTTTAGACATGTCAAGAAAGATCAGTCCATGCTGAAGAACATTGTGCTTGGGAAAGTAGAGGCATACAAAAAGAAGACTCTTGCAAGATGCATTGGGAGGATGGTGCTGAGCTGAGCAAACTTCCATTCTTTTGTTCGTGGATGGTACCTGATAACAGCAGCACAAATCCCAAAGTTGCATGTATCACTACATGCACTGTTTACAGTCACTATCTTACTTTACTATAGTTTATGGATTTTAGGTGTTCTTGACTTCACCATAGGTTTAGACCCTAGAATTGTGTATGGAAATAGAATGTACTTCTTACACATTTGTTAAATGAATGAGTCAATAGATAAATTTATTAATTGACTAATAGCAAAACCATGGATTTTCAAATACTTACACTGGAGATTGCAGGCCTGGCTTATAATACTATGAAACTCATATACTTTGTGGATATCCATGTAATTCCCAAGTGTTTTGATTGTTCCCATTAAATATTCTGTAAAATCTGTTTAGTGTCGTCTTAGAAAAAGAGGCAGTGTACTTTTATAAGGCATTGCATTGACACATAAAATCCATTTATTTATTTCCACCTTTAAATGATTATGTTGAAATATTAATATAATTTCCAAATTTGTAATAACTAGCATAAAATTACTGTCTGGTGAGAGCATGCTTATTTTCTTTTTTCTAACATCTCTAGAATTTACTGGTCTATATTTGTTTTCTCTTTATGAGTTCAGTACATAATTCACTTGAATTTTATGAAGTAATTTCAGTGCTAACATTGTATATGATTTTTAAAATCTTATATGTTCATCTCTTTATCTACAATAATTTAGAACAATATAAGCAACTAAGATAGTGCTACAAAGATCACCTGAAGGTCCAATTTTTCAAGTTGTTTTAATAGCACACTAATTTTACCTCATTTTTACACTTTCATTATATTTATTCATCCTTTTTACAAAGTTAATATAATGTTATGTCCTATTCTAGATGATTACACCACGCTAAGATATATCCATTAGTTTTTCTTTATTTTATAAGATTGTTTTCACCTTGCTTCATTACACAGTACAATTTGAATGATTGAAGAATTTTAAGACGGAAGATATTTTCTTTCCATATTTTACATTCGATAAAATTTCAGCATTCTATGGGTAAAAAAATCTATAATTAGCTTAGTTATTTTTATAATATGTATTTTCCTTGATTGATATTGAGAGCAATTTTTTTGATTTTCTTTTCCTTCATTAAAACTATACACGTGTATGAATTGTTAATGGGAAGTTCTGTGATATTTTTCAACCCTTTGAAGTTATCCCATTTTATATACTTCAGCATTGTTTTTACTGTATTCTATTACACCTATTAATTTAATCTAATTCCCTGCAAAGTTTTTTTTGGGGGTGGGGAGGGGGCATCACTGCCTCTGGTGGTCGTGGGCACTACCCAGTGTTGCTCCTGAGAGCCACTGCTGGATTTGAATTGCCAAGCCCTCGGGCCGCAGTCCCACACTTAACCACCTACTCCTCCAGGGCTCAGCCCCCTGAGTTTTATTGGTACATAATTTACATATCATACAAATGATTAGTTCAACATTCAATCATATCAAAGGGAAATTGTGTAATCACCACTTCATCCATCATAGAGCACTCACTCCTCCCATGGCTTAATCACCCAAAACATGAACTGTACAGTTATGATGAGCTCCAGTGATCCCATACCCATTCTGCCTTCATTATTTAATCCTGGACTCCTGTTTTTCTCCCTATGGCCATCCCCTACCCCTACATTCCCTACAACACCTTGAGTCAGTTATTATCATTACACATCTACACCTCCTAATCTAACTTCTACAGATCTCTGCATCCTGAGTAATCCATAGGGAACTATTTATATTCCAGGGACTTACAGAAGGCCTTGACCACTACATAGTATCCCACACAGGATGGCTTTAGATCAAAGGAAGTGCAAAAGTGGGACCCTGCACAACTGGTTGCACCACGTTCCTCATTATTGTAAAGCAGTTTGATTGTTGAAATGATGGATAAGATTTTGAAGACACTAATGGTGTTAGATAAGTGACAATACCTTGCAGATTGAGGGCAATGGTCTCTAGGAGAGTAGATATGCCCTAACGAGCATCCAATGTGTATGGTGCTATCTCCCAAGGGATGAAAATGGGAGGGTGGTTACTCGTTGTTACTCTTAGTGAATCACTTGCAAAGTTTTTGTTTCTATTCTATTCTTGTGGCTTTGTGCTCTTTGGGTATTGAGGCCTTTGTTCCACAGGGAGAAATATTCCCAATTGGAGATACCACACTGCTTTCATTGAATGAGGAGTGAATTGATTACTTCTGGCCACCTTCAGCAACTCATGTTTCTGAATAAACAGCCAAATCATGGAGTTACTATTAATGATCTTGACTTCCTCGAGAAACTCATATTGATATTGCATAACGGAAGTGAAGAAGAATATTTTGGGATTCCAAAAGAATCTTTGGGCTGTCTCAGTACTACCATGCCTTACAATTAAAGTAAATTGTAAAGTACAATAAAGTAATTCTGACAATACTATTAATAGGTAATATTTTTATGAAATAAAAATTTGAGTGACTCCCCCCACCCCTAGTCCCTATGCAAAGAGTCCACACTCAGTTGTGGTGCTTGCTGAAACCAAACGGAAACCAGAATGGCTTATGGAAAAGCAGTTCTAAATACCAGCTAAGGCTATATAACCATTTCTAGTATTTTCTTCTTGTATACATGCATCCAATATTTTTGTTTTGTTCATTTATTAAACACAATTTAAATGATATTGGAACATCTGGGGGAGTATATATTAGTTGTATTATTTTCACTGCATGCAGGGCTTTATAATGATATTTATCTAGAAATTGATTTAAAATGGATACAAGTTTCAAATAGACAAAGCTTTAGACCAGGGGTCCTCAAACTGTGGCCTGCAGGCCACATGTGTCTGCCGAGGACATTTGTCCAGCTGCCGGGTGTTTTTGCAGCTGCTGCCTATCCTGCTTAGTAACTAACTCATCCCACGCCCTCAGTAAATTTGTTCATAGTTGTTGTTGTTTTTTAACCATAGTCCAGCCCTCCAATAATCTGAGGTACAGTGAACTGGGCCCCTGTTGAAAAAGTTTGAGTACCCCTGGTTTAGACTTCTGTCAACCTGCCTGTAAAACAATTGTCAGTGGTTTGGTAAATATGATATAGCAGCCTCCCTTGATGAGATATAATATAATGTAATTATCTTCAAGATAAGATCTATTGTGATCACCCATTCAACTGAAAGCAGTTTCCTTGGTGGTGTGCCTGTTTCAGATATATGTGAATTCTGTGAAAAGGCTTGCTTGCTTTTGTTAGCTCCAAATCCTTTATCTCATTTATCATCTGTGTTAGTCAGGGTTTTCTAGATATACAAAACAAGGACATTTATGATGATATAGATGATAGTATATTATCCACATATATAATCTATATGAATACATAGATAGAATTATGCAGCATGAAGTAATATAAGAGCTAATTAGTCCACACATAAGTACAGCGGGTTCAGTTCAACTCACTTTTATAGAACAGTTAATATGCTGGATGTCCTTCAACTCAATAGGGTTATTGGGTCCAAGGTCAAAGAAGACAGCTGAGTCTTCCCTCAGGTAAGTCAGGCAGCCTGCCCACACTCAGCAAACAGCAGGGCATGTCATCAACTGTCAGCAGCTCAGAAGCTTAGCAAAGCAGGCCCGGATGGGATATTGAACTTAAACAATGCTAGATGATAGATGTACCAGCCTCAAACTCAAGCTATGTATACACCAGTAGCGTGGCAAAGCATGTCTCAGAGAAACTCACCCTCTAGTGATGTGATCCATAGGTTGGCTGTCCCACAGGTAGTGTAGCTCATAAGCTGAAGCAGAGAACTAGCTGAAGCAGCTACAAGCTGGCCGATCACCAGAGAACAAGAGACAGAGGGACAGGTTTAGCCAATCTAGTTATCTCTTTACCCTCCAATTAAAATGTGATCATATTAATCCTGCATGTTATTTTTGGCCAGGTTGGCACAATAAGCCTACCTATCACATCATCTTAATATCTGACCTGAACTAGCAGCCTGCTGTATTATTTACTAGTCCTGGGAGTCATCAGTAGTCTGCCATCTGACTGAATAATATGGATTAATTTATGTCCCAGAACAGAAACATGGTTCTGGCCTACCAATCAAGACTTTATCAGTCCTTGAATCTCTGTAAACCAATATCTAGTCTGCCATCTGATTAACGGACATTGAACTTGCCTCCCACTACATCTACATGAGTCATTTTCTTGGTATAAACATCAAATATACATATATAAGCTTTACTTGTTTCACTATTCTGAAAAATACAATTTAAAAATTCCATTATCTATTCATCTACATAATTCAATGATCAAAGAATCTACTATACTTTTAAATTCAGTTTTTCTTTATCTGAAACATTCATTTCAGTTATTCAGAAAATATTCTAGTTCAATTTTAAATGCTATGATTCATCCTGTATCTTAAACTTTGAAATTTTAGATCTAAATAGACTTATTTTGTAATCTCATTTGTGGAGAATATTTTGACATCACCTATGATCAGTTTGGGAGGGCCGCTGTTTAATTTCTCAATTTAAAATAACTTGACCACAAATCTATAGTAAATTTGGATGCCACATTCATGAGGAACTTTGATGTTTGCAGGAGACACTTTTTTTTTTTTTTACAACCTGTGAAATCCTGAGAAGTGTCAATATTTTAAATGGTGAACTTAAATTTCTCAATATAACTCTCCTACCCAAGTCAGTTGTTGTTGGTAGGTGCCATTGGGTTAATTTCCCCCCCAAACCCTCAAGCTATGTGTGGGGGGACACTCATATTAGCCTTATGTTCAACAGAAAGAAATAGTGGGCAGTCCAAGGCAATTCCTACAAGCTTTGTCATGATGAAGCTCATCTTGCTGTCACTATGGAAAACCATGTTGTTGAAGGTCTTCCTTTATTTTAGCTAACTCTCAACTTCACAATATATGATGGCTTTTTTGAGGAACTTGTCTTTCCTGATAACATCCCAAAGTATGTGAGATGAAGTATGGCCATCTTTGCTCCTAAGAAGCATTCTGATTGTATTTCTTTCAAGACAGGTAGTTTGTTCTTTTGGCAACTCATGGTACATTCAACAATCTTTGCTCACACCATAATCCAAATGCATCAATTCTTCTTCAATCTTCCTTATTAAGTATCCAATACTCACATGCATGGGAGACTATTAAAAATACCGTGGCTTGAATCAGAAGCACTTCATCCTCAAAGTAGCAACCGTGCTTTTCAATACTTTAAGGAGGTCTTGGGAAGTAGATTTGCCTAATGCAATACATTGTTTGATCCCTTAATTGATGCTTTTATTAGCACTGATCATGGGTCCAAGCAAGATGAAATTCTTGACAGAATTAACCTTTTATCCTTTGACATGATACTGTCTACTGGTCCGATTGTGAGACTTTTGTTCGCCTTTTGTCATCACTACCATTGAATCGATTCTGACTTCACAGGTACCCTGTTGGACAGGATAACCTACCCCATGTGATTTGTCCAGAATATAGAAATATCCTGTTTTTCTCTCATGGAGAAGTCATTGGTTTTGAACTGATAAATGTGCAGTTAACATCCCAATGTGTTACCAAGAGCCTTGGATACATGGTGGTGCAGTTAACATCCCAATGTGTTACCAAGAGCCTTGGATACATGGTGGTTACATGTTGTTAAGCTAACTTCAAGGTCAGCAGTTTGAAACTACCGGGCACTCTAAGGGAGACAGATAGGACTTTCTACTTCTGTAGAAAAGTTTGAGTTTGAAGTTTGTTTTTTTGTTTCACATCACTACACTTGTTGGAGGAGGAAGCCAAGTCTTGCTCCTGAAGAGCTGCTGCTGGATTTGAACCATCAACCTGTGGGCCGCAGTACCACATACAACCACTGTGCCACCAGGGTTCAGCTGAGTTTGAAGTTGCTTTTTTGTTTTTGTTTTTCTTTTTGGTTTTTGGGGGCCTCACTACCCTCTGTCGGTGGGAGTAGGGGTCCAGCCTTGCTGCTGGATTTGAACCTCCAACCCAGGGGGCCGCCGTCCTGCGCACAACCACTACGCCACTGAGGCTCAGCCACCTTTTTTTATTTTTTTGGTCAGTTTGAAGTTTTTACATTAAGTTATAATCCATATTGAAGCCTGAAATCCTTGATTTTCATCAGCACGTACTTCAAGTCCTCCTTACTATCAGCAAGCAAGTTTGAGCTATCTATACATGGTCTCCTGGCAATCTTAATGCAGATTTCTTCTTTATATTATCCAGATTCTTTGAATTTCTCTGAGTCTCTTCTGATATGTATTATGAGCTTTTCTTTATTTCCTATCTTTTAAATGATCTTTTATCTTCTTCATATATGATCTTGATGTCATCTCATCAGATCATCAAATCCTCTATCATAATTGTTCAACTTGTTAAATGTGTTCTTAAGATATTCTTGAAATTAAGGTGTGGTAAAATCCAGGTAGTATTTTGGATCCTAAGCACCGTGTACTTCTTTTAGTTTTGTTGAGCTTCAACCTGTACTTATATATGAATAATTAATGGTCTATTTATAGCTCCTTCCCTAGTTTTAACAACTGACATTGAGCTTCTGTATTATATCTTCCTACAGATGTAGTCAATTTGACTTCTGTGTATTTCCTCTGGAGAAATACATATGTATAACCTTTGTGGGTTAAAAGAAGCTATTGATTCTTCAAAATTATATCCTGTGAATTTTCAGGTTTCTTCCTATAACAAAAGCAACATTTCCAACAGATGTTTCTTCCTCTGTGTTTCAAAATTCTACTTTTCAATCACTAATTATTACCAATGCAACTTGATGGCAGTTTTGATCAATTTCAGACTGAACATGTTGGCAAAATTCTTAAATTTGCATCATTAGATTTGGGTGATTGGTGCCTTAATTTGAAGATAATCATATTGGTTGCCTATCTCAGTACATGACAGATAATTTCCTGTAACAGACAATGTCGTATTTCAAAAGCGCCTGAAATATCCTTTTTGACAATGGCTGTCACATCATTCTTCTTGAATGTATCATTCCTAGTCTACTAAGTCTTAAGAGTGTGTGATTCAAAATGGCCAGCACTAGTCCTTTTCCATTCACTTATACCTAGGATATTGATCCCTGTATGCAGTCAGTTTCAATTTTGACAATTATCAATTTTCCTAGATTCATATATCTTGCCTTCCAAGGTCTAATTTTAATACATCTACATAGCAGCTTCTTCTCACATTGAGTCATGACCCATCAACAAATGAAATTTTTATTCTCACCAGCTTTACTCCATCCACATCATTGTGGTCAATGTTTTTTTCTCTCTAAATCATTTTATTGCTAGATAATTCAGAATCATACCATTCATTATTTCAGTCATATCAAATAGTATTGTACAAATATTACCATGATTATTTTCAAAATACTTTCTTCATTCTTGCTATAGGCTCCTTTTTCCCTTCTTGATAGAGGCTTCCTTGATATGCGCTCTCCCTTTCCATATCCCCAGAAACCCATATTCTAATTATTATCTCAATAGATCCACCCACGCTGAGTTTCCTATGCTGCAAAACACAGAAAGACAAATAAGACAAATAACCAACAATAAACTATATATAATAGAGATTAGGCTCTATCTGGAAAAAAAAATTATGTAGGCAATACTAAAAGCCACATCAAGGGCAAAGTGAATCAAAAGGGAGATCATATGACAAAAGTTTTAACCATTCAAGGCAGATTCCTCATTCTGATCTACAGTAATCATCCCAACTTTACTTTTAGAAGGAAGCTCTTCTTTAGTCATATTTCAAGTGTCTTCTGCTCTGAGAGGCTCCTCTTCTGGTACCATATCTGACAATGTTCCTCATGCTATTCTTGAGATCCTCAGTCTCTGACAATGCTTCACTGATTTTTCCCAAGGTTTTCCTGGCCTAGTTGCTCATCAGGACAACCCATTCCTTCTTCCTCGTCTGGTGTCTCTCTAGTAGATCTGCCCACTTTTGGCAACCTGGTTGATATTTGAAATACTGGTGATATACCTTCTGGCATCACAATGACATGCAAGACTCCACAATATGGCATCCTGATGATTTCCCTAGTACTATCCATCAAATGGTTAGGTAGGACTACACAAAAAGGGTGTGATTAAAACTAGCAGAGAAGATTGATCAGTTTTACTTATCACTCACACTAGCTATAAAGAGCAGACCATTTTGAAAAATCATCTGACAGGGAAAACTCAGCATCATTAGAAGAGCATTCTTCAGAAATTTGTCTTAAGTGCTAGAGATGGAAATCAAGGTCCCCACAGACTGTGGCACAGAGACATTGGGGCAGACCAAGATAGCAGCACCAAGTATCATGGGCCTGTGAGACAGAGGGAGAGACTGAATGAATGATCCACCATGGCAGAGATCAAGGGATAATGTAGCTGACAGGACTAGAGAGAGACTTGGTTACTAGCTAAGGAGAGGTGGCTCTACGTTTACTGTTTTCTAATCCCGACTTACTGTAACCTATTAACTCTCCTCATAAACTCCATTAATTATGAGAATTGTCTCTGCATGGCCATTGCAAAGAATTATCAAACTCAGCACAAGAATAGAGTGTCTATGGGGTAATGGCTGGTGGCAGACTAAATGAAAAGATGGAACATGGCGGTATATCTGGCCATCATCTTGACAAGAAGGAAAAACATAGAAGACATCAAAGAAGTTCCTTCCACACCATTTACTGCACTTTGGCAATTTATTCCATTTTAAATTTGAAGCAATAAGCTAAGTAGAAGAAATAGTAAAAGTAATGCAGCTATTACTATTGGTTGATTGTGGTAATTGACCCCTATTGTATAAGGCATGTATGCAGCATTATATTTATATATTTTAAGCCTTATAATATAAAACATTTGTGAATAGCTCACGGCTGTCTTTTCTTCTACATCATAATATTTGAATGTTAAAATAATTGCATTATTAGTATCTTAATATAAATGCTGATTTTATTATATAATGTTGAAACACAATTCCAAAGAAACAATCAGTTCATTTTTTAAAGCAATATGCATAATAACAGTATGGATGATAAGAAGAAAAGTCTTAATATCACCATCATACAGTGGAAGATACATTTAAAAAAACAAAAATTCCTATAGTTTGCTTATAAAGTTTAGAATTTCATTTTTCACTCTGGCAATATTATTCCTCAATTAGTAGACTTTTATATAGATTAGCCTTCTTAAAGTGGCTGATACTATGCCTTTGGGAGCTTTGAAACCGTCAAAAGGGGCTTCAAAAGCCGATAATTACACTTTATCAAGATTATTGGCTGTAGTACAAACTTTGTTTTCAATGACCAGGGAGCACTGGGTAGCAACTTTTTTGGAAAACAGGATGTTAGGCTTCATGCAAATACTATTTTTTTACATAAGAAAAAGTTTATAACCAGAAAGTGCCCCAATCCAGTTCAGTTTATGTCCATAAGTCCCATGGTAGTTAGAGGCCTCTCAGACTTATGTAGTTGCAGGCTGATAATGCAAAAAAGTGAATCAGGAATCAGGAAGATCAGAGGCTGCTTGGTGTATTGTCTTCTGGATCGAAGGTTGATGGCAGCCTGTGAAGCATCCACAACTCCCAAAGTTGCTGGCCCACATGGGGCCTCCATTGGAGGCAGACAAAGAATGCAAATTAGGAGGAGAGAGAGGTTCCCAGAGTCTCTCTTTTTTAATAAATCATTTTATTGGGGTCTCATACAACTCCTATTATGATCAATGCGTACATCAATTGTATGCAGACTACATTTACACATTTGTTGCCATCATCATTCTCAAAACATCCTCCTTTCACTAGACCTCTGGTACAAGCTCCCCATATTTTCCCTCCCCCCCCCCACTAACCCCTCTGCCATGAACCCTTAACAATCGACAAATTGTCATTATTTTGTCATTGCACAATGTCCAATGTAACCTTTTGCCCACTTTCCTGCTGTCTGTATCCCAGAGAAGAGGTCACACATAGATTCCTACAATAGGTTCCGCCTTTCTATTCCATTTTCCCTCTACTGTCCTGACATCACCACTCCACCCCTGGTCCTTACAGGATCATTTGTCCTTAATTACCCCTGTTTCTGACTCCAGTTTATATCCCCAGGTCGGGCTGGATTAGTAAGGTAGAATTGGGATCATGATAGTGGGTGGGAGGGAGCATTTAGAACTAGAAGAAAGTTGCATAATTTGTTGTTGCTACATTGTACCTTGACTGGCTTCTCTCCTCCTTATAGCCCCTCTGTAAGGGACTGTAGCTTTACCTATTGATGGACTTTTGGTCCCCAGTCTGTAAACCTGTTACATATTTTGATAGCTTGGCACCATCAGCTTTTTTCAACACTTCTGTTTAAGCACACATTAGTCTTCAGTGATTGTGGCAGTCATGTACTTATGTTAATTTTATGGTTGAAATGTATGCATGGAGTCTGGCCTGTTATCTGGAGATTGAATTTGAGTAGCCGATGAGGCCTCTGTGTGGGCATGGCTTTGAGCTGAGACTCCTGGGAAATCTCACGATATTTCCCTCATGAAGATGAGACGCTAACTCCTCAGTTGTTGGAAGTTAGCTCCAGAGATGAATAATCACAGGCAACACAGAATGGTGGTGTCTGGGAGGCTGGAGTAGCTGGTGGAAAAACCACACGGCTTTGCCCTGATAGAGCTGGACCTCTGAGGCTGGGGCAGCCACATGGAGGCCTTTTCCAGTGATGAGTTGCTTCTGCTACCATGGGATGCTGTTGATGGACCCTGAGCCCTGGAAGTGAGGAGCCATGGGGAGACCCCTCTTGGTGCCGGGACTTTGTAGCCAATGACCTGTGACTTCGTGAGTCAGAAGGAGACTTTATGGACTGATTTCAGGCATACGGGTTAATATCGGACTTGTGACTTTGAGTGGGACTGGGCTGGGATGTTTTCCCAATGTCCTGTTCCCCTTGAATATAAACCCATTCCTTATATCCATATGTGTGGCTTTGACATTTGTTCCTCTAGTCTACCCGGACTAACACAGTGATTGTGTCAGGAAGGTGAGAATCATAGAATGCTAATTTAATAGAACAAAGTGTTCTCGCGTTGAGGAAGTACTTGGAGGTCCAATATCCATTTGCTGTCTTAATACTAACCCAATAAGTGTATGCACATTGATGCAGTTTCCCCTCATCATATATAGTATAAACTCATGTAAATACATGCTTGTATTTAGACCTCTTTAAATGCTTTTTACCACCCCACCCCCAGTTCATTCCTTTAGTTCCTTTTACTTTCCTCTTGGCCCACTATCGTGCTCAACCTCCATTGTGGTTTCAGTAGTTTCTCTCTGTTGGATTCTCTTGCTCAATCCCTATTGGGCCTCTCACACCCACCTTGTCACTGATTTTGAATCACTTGCTGTTCCTTTAGCCCATGAAATATTGACTATTGATGGAAGTTCACGGAAAGGAGTTAAAGAAATGTACATATGCAGATATCACGAAAAGCAGTGTCCGGAATATGTATTTAGATTTCCTTTTACTATCTCCATATTTCCATGGAAATTTTTGGGAGTACTTTCTTTTTTCAAAAGAGATTTTTTTGTCATTCTGAAAGACCACCATCCTTTTGCTATTATTCACCAGGAAGGTGAAAATTCATCATGTGGATTTTTTGTTCACATTATTGAGTAGACCAGACCGTGGAAACTACCATAATACTTCAGAATGTAGAAGACTAGAGAAAGGAGATGGGGTGGCACAGTGGCTTATATGGTGGATGCAAACAGTACAATTTTAAGACTGATGTAAGATGACCATTGTGAAGTCATCACTGTGAGTTTAGGCTGACAATAGCTACAATTGTGACACTGAGGCAAGTCACTGAAATGCCCACCATTACCTCACTTAAAGAATGAAAGGACATTTAAATTGTTTATTAATGTATACTTGAGAAGTGATAGCCTATGTAGTATGAACTGCTGAGGTACGGATATAATTAAATGTCACAACATCATTGCTGAGTCTTTTTCATATTGTAACAAGATTAGTAGTATTTGATTATAAGTCAAACTCTTATGTTCATTGTTCAATTGCACTCTCTTTAAATTATATTATTAATCATTGTAATATTTCACAATTTAAGTTGGATTTAAAATGAGCATAAGTTTCAAACCTTTATTTTTCATATTTGAACATAAACAAATACATAATTATTCTATTTTAGAAAAGATAATGCCACACTATGTTTAAAAGAATTCTTCCCCAGGAACTCAATCATATATATATATCATATATACCAGTACACTAGTATATTATGTACATTAGTAATTTGTGCTTTCTGGGTAAATATATTGAGGACTTTATTTACACAAAACAAATCAACATGTTTGTACACAATTAATTGAGTTATGAAAAATGAACGTTTAAATAAGATAAAAACATACTAATAATAGTCTCATCCTCCCAAACTCCCTATTACCTCTTTAAATGTTTCATTTCTCCAAGTCTCAGCTCCATGGAAACCATGCCCTTATTACTAAAGCTTTCTTTTTTAGATAGAGTGACTAAAAATGATATTATTGTGGAAAGAAGGCTATGTGGTTTTTCTTCTTGGCTTATCTATAATATAAATTAATATTATTATAATGAAATGTGAAAAGACCCCGCATGAAAATACTCAACACCTATCAAACTAAAAATATTGGGAAAAAATAAAGTCTCGTATCATCATATAAAAAGATTCTATGAAGGAACTAGATATGAGGTCCATAGAGTCAGAATGAGATGAGGTGAATTTAAGCAGTGGTGTGGGAGAAGAATACTGACAGTACTCTATGAGGATACAGCAGAGCTGGGCAGTGTTTTGGTCAGTTGTGCATGGAGCCATTGTGGATTGCAACTAGCTTGATGACGTCTCATAACAACACGAGTCAAGACTAGCTCACTGGCAGTGAGTCCTTGAGTATGGGTGAAATATTGGATAATTTAGGAAGCCTGAAATGGCGACAGACGTATACACAGAGTCACTGTAGAAAAAAAGAACTTGTCAATATTCAAAGACTTCAAGACATAGCATATGATTATATGGTACTTAAGGGAGAAGTACTAGTTGCACTGAAGGAATTAAATGGCATCAAGGCTCCCAGAATACAAGAAATACCAACAGAAATATTGCAACTTGTTGATGAAGCACCAGAACCACACACCAGTCTATACGAGACGTTTAGCAGACAACCACCTATGCAGCCCACTGGAGGCAATCCTTATTAGCACCCACTAAAAAGGAAGGCGACATGCAAACATGATACACAATTTTATTATTATTATTACATTATAAGGAAAAATTTGCTGAAGATAATTCATATATGTTTGCAGGAATATATGGACAGAAAGTTTCCAGATTTGAGCCTAATTCAGAAGAGGACATAGAGCAAAGGATATTATTTCTGAAGAGAAAGGGGTTTTGACTCAATATGGATAATACCAGGAAAATGTTTAATTGTGTTTCACTGACTAAGCAAAGGTAATTGTATGGATCATAATCAGCTATGAGCAATATTGAGAAAAATGGGAATTCCTGAAAACTACATTGTGCTCGTGCAGTGTGTGCATGGATCAGGAGAATCTTCACAACACAACAATGGCACACTCATGCTTGGAAACCAGAAAAGGCATGTGTCAGAGTTGTATCCTTTTGCTAAATGTATTCAATCTATATATTGCACAAATAATCTTAGAGCTTCACTATATGACGAAGAGTTTGACATCACAATTGGACAAAGGTTTATTAACAACCTGCAACAGGCAATTAATACAGCCTGAATTGCTGAAAATTAGGTGGATGTGAAGTACTTTCTGATAAAGATGAACAACAACAATATGGGTTATTTCATGGGTAATGATAAATTCAAAAGAAATGGTGTCACATTCATCGTTAAAGAGAATTATATCTATATGTGTCCAAAGAAGACATGCCTATCTACTTTTTATTCAAATTGATGTGCTCAATATCAATGATAATGATGAAGAAATCAACAATTTCCACCAAATCCTGTATCCTGAAAATGATCAGACATTCAAACAAGACACACTCATAATTTTAGGTATTAGAAAGTGGAAGCTGGAAACAAAAAAACTGAATGAGTAGTTGAAAAATGTGGACTTGGTAATAGAAACCGTAATGTGTCAGAGTTCACATTGTAAAATTTTGCAAGAGCAGAGACTTCATCATTAAAAGCATTGTTTTATAACCAACATAACATTTGGACTTCACCAGATGGAATAAGCAGGAATCAAGTTGACTCCAACTGTGGAAAGAGAAGATGGAAAAGCTCAATATTAACAGTCAGAGTAGGGTTAAAACTGACAGTGAAAAAGATCATCAATCACATGTTCAAGTTCAACTTGATGAAAATGTGAATAAGTCCGTGAGATGCAAAATTTGAGCTTGAGGCTATCCCACTTGAAATTAGATATCTCAAGAATGTATTTGAAGCACTGAACAATGATTATCAAAGACTAGGGAAGTTGGTTGACATCATACATGAAGGAATTAAAAAGTCATCCTAAAGACAGGACAGAAGGAAAAGACTAAATTACTGGAGACTCCGAATTACTTGTCAATGTAGAGAAGCTAAATTGAAGGGAAGAAATGATCACATGAATGAGCTGAAAGGACCATTTTAAAGGGTGACTCAGAAAGATGAAACATTACTATGAATGTGCAAAAATCTGGAATTATAAAATCTCAAGCTGAAATAACTGAAGAAAAAAGTTAAGCCTCAAGTTTCAATATTAAAGGATTATTTGGGCTGGATATTTAGTGAGGCAGGAAATATTAAGGGAAGAAATAAAGAATACTAGGAGTCATTGTACCAAAAATCATAAACATTCAAACACTTCAAGGTTTATCATGTGAAAAAAAATCAATCATATTTAAGAAAGAATTATAAACTTGCATGAAAGCCTTGGAGGACAAAAAGTTTCCAGGAATTGATTGATAACCAATAGTTATTTCAACAAAAAGATACAATGCTGGAAAGGCTCAATTATGCACAATTTACTGGGAAAGGTTTGCATTTATTTTCATTCCAAATAGTGGTTGGTGAGCAGTTTGGCAATTACCAAATGACATTATTAGTATCACACATAAGGGAAAATTTGCTATGGTAATTTTTGAAATAGTTGTAATAAGATATTGACCGCCAACATTTCAAACTCAGTTTGAAAATAACATGTCCTGAGTGATATCACTGCGGATGCCAAGTGGGTTTGTACTGCAAGTCAGGAATATCAGAGAGATGCTTATCAATGATTTAGTGGAACAATAACAAATTATGGAAAACAAGGAGAAGCAAGGATAGCACTTTAAAAATTCCAGAATATTTACTTGTGTTCATGTGGAACCCAAGAAAATAATTTGAGCACTACAAGAAGATAGTACATAGTTTTAAATCAGGAGAGGTGTGTATCAGAACTGTGCCCTTACACTTTATTTATTTAATTTTTTAATCCGTATGATAATAAAACAACCTTAGAAGCTGGACTAGAGAAAGGTGAATGTGTTAGGCGGCTTGGTGGAGAGGACTCATTAACAATGTGGGAGATGCAGATGATACAACCTGCTTTTGGAATGTGAAGAGGACTTGGACCTCTTTCTGATATAAATCAAAACTTAATTCTTTCAGTAAGGATTGGTGATCTATATAAAGAAAAAAAATCCTCACAACAACACCAATAAATAACATCATGATAAAAGCAGAAAATGTTGAAGTTGTCAATTATTTCATTTTACTTGGATATATAGTCAATTCTTTTAGAAATAGCAGTGAAGGAATCATATCACATATTGCAATTGGAAAATTTACTACACATGTCCTATTTAAAGTCTTAAAGAAAAAAAGATGTCACTTTGAAAACAAGGTGTGCCTGACCTAGACTTTGCATTTTAAATGGTCTCAGATAAATTGGAAAGCTGGATATAAACTAAAGAAGACAGAAGAATAACCAGATACATTTAGATTAGCATATTGGTAAAAATATTAAATATTACATTGAGTGCAAAAAGGACAAACAAACCTCTGTTAAAAAAGTGCAACCAGAATATTCCTTGGAATGAAAATAACCAGAATCCCCCACATGTTTTAAACATGTTATCAGGAGAGACCAATCTCTGGAGTTCAGTGTCATTCTGGATAGACTCTGTACTATAGAGGGAAGTAAAAAAGAGGAGACCATCGGCTGAGCCCCAGTGGTGTAAGTGGTTGAGTGTGGGACTGCGGCCCACAGGTTTGGTGGTTCAAATCCAGCGGTGGCTCTCAGGAGCAGCACTGGGTAGCTCCCATGACCACCAGAGGCAGTGATGCCACAAACAAACAAACAACAAAAAAAAGAGGAGGCCACTAATGGCCTTCTCATTATACAGTGGATACAAAAATATGCTCAAGGACACCAACTATTGTCAGAGGGTGAAGATGCAGTTGTTTTGTTCTGTCTTGTACATACATGGCAGTTATGAGATAGAACTGACTTGTGGAACCTAATCACGGAGATCAGACTAGGGCTCATTCCATACAGTTATCCAAGGTTTATATAAAAATATATCATTCCACATGCAAAAGTAAAGATGATAATGGAAAATGGACTGTTTTCTCATACCAAGAACATTTTAATTTGTTGTATTTAAAGTCAACTTTCCTCCTTCCCTTTTTCTAGGCAATGTCACAGACATCTGGCTGACTGAAACCACTATGAAATCTCTGTGGTGCACACAGTTAATATCCTGGGCTGTCAAACAAAAGACTGCAACATTGAATTCTCCCATAAGTTTATCAGAAGAAAGGCTTACTGGCCTACTTCCAAATAATCAGCCACTTAAATAATTTTGAATATAATCTAATTCTGACACAAGGGGTGTTGCTATGAAATTGATATGACTTGACATTAACTGAAATCCCCATTCTGATGAGCTTATTTTAGTTATTCAATTACTCCAGATAAGTTACTATCAAGCTACTTAATTATCAAAGTAGAACAGGACTTCAAAAGACGTTCAATAGTTTTGAATATCAAAAGATATTCAGTAGTTTTTCAGAGTAGATCCTTATGCTTCTCCTCAGAGGTACCTCTGAAAAGAGTTAAACCTACGTTTTGTTTTTTATTTTCTTCCCACTGGAAACTGAACATATTTATCATTTGCATGACCCATGGGTCCAGAAATTTCAAAAAAAAAATCCACTTAATCATAGTCCTTTCTATTTTCTTAAGAATCTCCCTCCAAACAGAGAAAACTCAAGTATTTCCCCAGGAGGACATATCTCAGGAATCCCTTTCAGTACAAAAATTATATAGTTAAACCGGAATGAAGACTGAGCTTGATAGAGGGACAAGAGGAAAATAAAAGGAACTAAAGGAAAGAACTAGGAGATAAAGGGAATATAAACAGAAAGCCATCTGGCTGAGAAGCAACCAAGCCCACATGGAAAAAGCACATCGGCCTGTGTAATCACAAGGGGTCAAAAGGAGCAGGTATCAAGGAACAAAAAAATCACATCATTGTGAATGAAGGGGAGTGCAGAGTGGAGACCCAAAACCCATATGGGACCAATAGGACATCCCCTTACAAAAGGATATTGGGAAGGAGATAAGTCAGTCAGGGTGCAGTGTCGCTATGATGAAACATACAAATTTCCTCTAGTTTTTAAATGGTTCCTCCCCACAACTATCATGATCCCAATTCCATCATATAAATTAAACTGGACTGGAAGAAGTACACTGGTACACTGGTACCACTGGAATTCCAGGAAATCTGGAAGGGAAGAACCCCTCAGGACCTGTGGTAAGATTGGAGATACAGGGAGAGTGGAAGGAAGGTAGGGTAGAAAGGGGAGCTGATTATAGGGATGTGTATAGAACCTTCCATCTGGTGGACAGAGATGCCGGGCAGTGTAAGATGTGACAAAATAATAATAATTTATAAACTATTGGCTCAGCCCCAGTGGCATAGAGGTTGAGTGCGGGATTGCGGCCCATTGGCTTGGTGGTTCAAATCTAGCAACAGCTCTCCAGGAGCAAGACTGGGTAGCTCCTATGACCACCAGAGGGCAGTAATGCCCCCCAAAACAAACAAATAAACTAACAAAAAAACAAACAAAATCTACCAAGGGTTCATGAAGTAGGGAGGACAAAGGGGGCAAGATGAGGATCTGATATCAAGGGCTAAACTAGAGAGAAAATGTTTCGAAAATGATGATGGTAGCAAAGGTACGAAGGTGCTTGACACAATGTATGTATGTATGCACTGTGTTAAGCATTGTACATACCCTCAACAAAATGATTTATCAAATAAAATTATATAGTTTACTAATATGAGACACAAGCCAAGGAAGTGCTGAGCTCTTTTGAAAAGAGGAGTGGAGAAAAAAACTGTCCTGACATTTAATAAAATTACATTCTTACAGGAGAGGCAGGTTACAAGCAAAAGTATATTTTTATAAAGTGGTACATTGATATATAGAGAGAGCAATGAGAGGTTTAAAGATAAATCAAACAGGAAATTGAGTAAGATTCAGGGAGGAAGTTCATTCCAATGTAAGGAAAGTAATAATTTGACAGACAGATAAAAAGAATATGGAGTTCCGAAAGAATAAGATGTGGGGAGATATGAGGGTGTAAAATTAGAGTTTCTCTTGCTAACAATATAAATCAGTTTCTTTTCTTAAAAATGAATTTACTCAAGAAACATCCCCTGCACTTACATAGCACTGCTAAAGCATTTCAAAAACATTAACTCATTTACCATTATGACTACCTTATGAGGAATATATCATTAGCTTCACTTCACAGATGAAGGATTTAGGGCACAGAGCAGTTACCTCCATTGCTTTGGGTCACCCATCTACAAAGTTGGATTTGATTACAGTCTGTTTAGCTACACATTCTCTGCTCATGAGTGATCATATAATTTATCTTCCAAGAAGAACACTGTGGGTAAAATTCTCTTCTCTACTAATGATTTGGAAGACATCACAGCTGACAAGTGATTCTGTTTAGGTAAACTAGCATATAGGGTCATTCTCACTCTGAGTTCAGGAAAGCATAAACTATTTTCCCCCAGAGTTTCTTTGATGTGGATACCATATATATATAAATGACTCTAGTCTACATGTCATAGTCTTTCTTGAGTCAAGGTCATGTTTTGAAATAAGAAGAAGATCCAACCAGAAACCAAATGTGGTCATATATATTTGCAATTCTTCATACATATAATATCTGTTCCTAGGACTCATTTCCTTAGAGGGACTTTCCACACAGATTAGCAGCCTCTGCTTAAGGAGGAAGTTCTCACTGTCACTAAGTCAATACCAACTCACAGCAGCCCATGTTTGCAGAGTGTTTGCACTCTTTCACAGTGTTTCCAAGGTTGTGCAACTAAGGAATTCAGTGACCATACCTGAATTCAAAGCAAGTCTGGTTGGTTTGATCCAAAAGTGTTAAGCTTGTAGTCACGTCCATATCAGCTAAGAAATAATTTGGGACATAGGAAATACTGAAAAGTAAAAAGCTTATCTGTTCATGAATATAGTTACCAAACTATGAGCAAAATTGTTTTATGTGCAACTTGTCAAAACTATTTCAATTAATATTAAATGAAGAGTTGTTAAAAAGAATAGCCTTTAAAATATGCAAAAATATTTATTCCTTCAAAGATCATCATTTTGAAAGTATGGAATGTTTCTAGTATAATAGGAAAATGCATTTAAGAGGATTATAGTTACATGTAAGCACAATAATCTTTCTAAAGAAGCTACTCCTTTTCAATAAAAATAATCACCTTATCTTTGTGCAGTAAAATTTCCCTCATTAACAGGTGATGAAAAGCCCACCCTCTGTCAAGGATTGTGAATTTGTATTTGTAGTATAACCGTGCCTATAAAATCAAATATTGATTTGAAAGGGTGATCACTAACTTGAGATTAGCTGTAGTATTGTTTTGGAATACACATGACTCCTACATTCTACACTCAGACAGGAGCTTTATTTTAAATAAATACAGTGTTTCAATGAACTGGTGTAACATATCACACATCTATGTAAGAAACATGGGTGAGGATCAAAGTCACAATCTGAGGGACCCAAATAAAATCAGGGAATTATACAGTGGGTGCTTTTACAGTTCTGGCCAGGAGAAAACAGTGATCTCATTCCCAAGTGCTGTCATATTTTTTCCTACAGGATAATAATGTAGGTATGCTAAATGCAAGGGTAAAAAAGTTCATACATGCACCCTAAACATTTCCTTTTAAAGGTATATGTGATTATGCCGGTTCACCAAATAGTTTAACACCATTCAACATTGAAAAGCACAGAGAGAGAAATAATTATGTTTATTGAATTTAACAGAGACCTGTCTTGCATTTTCATTGGCACTAGTAGATACATGCCTTTCTTCAGATCTTTGTAAGCTGCTTCTTTGAGAGTTGCTGCCTCTGACCCTGCTGTAACAGAGGGAATGGGTTATGTAACCTAGCTGAGACCTAGAAGTGTAAGGCATAGAGTTAGGTTGTGTTCCCCATGGTCGGCAGGTCAAAACCAGCAGCAGATCTGTGAGAGAAAGACTGGGCTTTCTAATGCCATAAACAATCTCAGATATCCACAGAGGGTCACCATGAATCAACTGTAGTGATAGTTGGTATATATGTACAGACATAATTTAGATATGTAATACACATATATGACTGTATATAATATATATGTTTCACATAGCTGCCCTTATTCATTTGGAATATATAATAGAAACCACATATAACAAACTACATAAAAATTATAATACCCTCCCCCCCTAAAGTTTTATATGTATGGAATTATTTTAAAACATGTAAACCTTGTGAAAATCTTTCACCATAAAATACAATATGTCTTGGAGGTAAGCCCTGGTGGTATAGTGGTTGAGTACGGGACTGCGACCCACTGGGTTGGTGGCTCAAATCCAGCAGCAGCAAGGCTGGGCCTCCTACTCCCACCAGAGGGCAGTGATGTTCTCCCCTCAAAATAAAAACAAAAACAAACAACAGCACCAACAACAAAAATACAATATGTCTTAACTGAACATATTACTGTTAAAATTCCTAAATAATTCCTGCTCTCTTTTCCAAGACTGTATCTTTAAATCTTGTATACACCAGTGCATGCTAAAGTTTTCATTCTTGAACACACAAATAGGCATACACTCAATCATACAAACTGCTTCCACCATTAATAGAAAAAATTTAGAGCAATTTTCATTTACACCTCTCTATTAACAGTATTACTTATCAGTAGAAATAAGAAACCTAAATTTAAAATATATTAACATGTGAACATTTAAAAAATCACTAGTCCATTTCAGATACCTGGAAGTGTGCAAAATAAATTCAAGAGTACTCTTGAGATTTGCTGTTTATTTTTTATTTTTATAATGATAGATTTTGCAATCTAAGAATGATTAAAATTTTCAGAATTATAAGTCATTTAGAGTTAATTCTGCTTAATGAAAAGTGTGATTTAGTCAAGTAAAATTGCAGCATTGTTCAAAAAATAGTTTTAAAGATAATACATGAAGATTCAAAACATTTTTATAGTGAATACATCAGTCAGATTCCAAATAAAATCACAATAAAACATATAAATAAAAATATATATGGGCTGAGCCCGGGTGGAGTAAGTGGTTGAGTGTGGGACTGCGGCCTGCTGCCTTGGCAGTTCAAATCCAGCGGAGGCTCTCAGGAGCAGCACTGGGTAGCGCCCACAACCACCAGAGGCAGTGATGCCCACAAAAACAAACAAATATATATATATATATATATATATATATATATGATGAAAACTAATATATCTCAACTCTGGTTACATTGAAAATTACCTGGGAAGTATTTAAAATATAGAGCTACTCAGCCAATCACCATTAAAAGCAAAAGCAAACAAGCAAACAAAAACACGTAAGCCACAGTAGTTTTTATTTAAGCTATTATTTTGAATAAGTAAACCTTATGTATAGCATTTTGATTTTAGAAAACATTGCATTTGTCTATTTTACTTATTATGATGATTAAGGCCATGAGTCAACCTAGCTGAGTGATGATTCTGAGTGAGGTCTAGATTTAATTTAATGTCCAGCAATGAGCATCAAATAACGTGAAAGAGAGTTCACTTGAGGGTGTGACCTGACATGTGTATAGGCTCTAGTGAGATTGTTGTCATGCAATTGTGGCTAATTGCAAGGTCAGCAATTCAAAGCCACCAACCACTCCAAGGTAAAAAGAAGGGGTTTTTCTACTTCCATAAACAGTCTCTGATGAGTTGGCATAGATTCAATTGTAAGGAATATATATATATATGTATATATATATATATATATAATTTTTTGTCTTGAGAATGTCTGCCATATTGCCAATTTGGGGAGTTTTTAATCCATGAGTTACTTACCTGTCCTCTCATCTACTAATCTGTGATTCCTTGGTCCTTGAAGTTTTGAGAGTCAGGGGAAGCCTCCAGTCTGATATTTGAAACAAGGACAAGCAAGTTAGCAGCCTCTGATACCACATAAGCCATTTTTTTGAGGAAAAAGTTCTCTATCTATACTTGTATAAACTTCAATGAAGTTTCTGCTTAAGAGAACCCATTTCAAGACACTTACTTAGTTCATTTGTAACACCAACACAAGAAGGGGTTTTAAATAACAAATTATTTTTAGCTTAGTTCAATGTGGCTTTGTTCCATGTATGGCCATACAGATTCCTTGATAAATTTTAGCCTAGCATCTCCTTTGCTTCTTGTTGTAATTCTTTGTTCTTGTCCTTTTGTTAAATATCATCAAGTAAATGCTGACTCCTTGCCACAAAAGGAAACACTGCCAATTCTCGGTCAATCCCCATGATGATTGTCATAGTTGAGCCCATTAATGCAGCTGCCATGCCCATCTACAATCTTGAGGGTCTTCCTCAAGATGCTCTTTCTCACTGCCCTGCTCCTTTACAAAGTGTGATGTCCTTTTTCTAGGATCTAGTCTCTTCTGATCACATGCTCAAAGAACATAAAAATCTTGCCATTCTTGCTTTCAAGTAGCATTTTTCTGCCAAGCTGTACTTCTCCCAAGTCAGATTATTTTTCTTATGGTAGACAATAGTAGTCTCAGTATCTGTCAATAGGCCCACAATTAAAATTAATGTACTTTATTAATACTTTAACTATCCAATATCCAATTTTAGTAGGTATATGATGATTGAAAATACCATGATTTGAGTTAGGCTGCTTTAAGTCCTCAAAAAATGGAGGTGGTAAAAACTATATGCATTAAAGGAGATCTAATTAATACAATCACTATTAAAATTTATGCATGAATGATGAAAGGAAATGGAAATGAAGAATTATATCAACTTCAGTCTGGAATTGATCAAACATGCAACCAAAGTGCATGATAATTATTGGTGATTGTAATGCAACACTTGAAAATAAAAGGTTGCTAAACATAATCTTGATGATAGAAACAGTGCTGGAAATCACATAAAAAAGTTTTGTAAAAAACAAGTACTTCTTAATTGCAAATACCTTTTTCAGCAATGTAAATGGTGATTGCAGATGTGAACTTTCCCAGTTGAATAGTAAATTACCTACCTATGAGGGAAGAGATGATAGAGGAACATAAAGTCAGTAGTCAAAATGAGGTCAGTGATTATGAGAGATTGTCAATTGTTCTCATGTAAGCTTAAATTTAAATTGAGAACAATTAAAACAAATTCACTTCGACAAAAATACAACATTGAGTACATTCCATCTGAATTTTAACACTGTCCCAAGAATAGATTTGATTCAGTGAATATTAGTGGAAGAAATGACAAATGGTGGGGAGACATCAAGACAGAAAAGGAAGAAAATATCAAAATGCCTGCCATGGAGACTCTGCAAGTATTGTTCATCTGCATAAAGTAGCTAATGCAAATGGAAGAAATAATATACCTGGTAAGAGGCCATGGCTTTTAAACTTGCATGACTGTAATTCAAATAAGTTACAATGGAGAGAAAAATCTAAGAGGTGTAAGAGGAGACTATTTTACATAATTCTGCTCTTCACATTCACATTTTCTGCTGGGAATTTCAAATTCTTATCCTTTCCCTTGTGGTTACCTATTTCCCTAGCTCAGGACTCTTCCTTTCTAACATAGAAGAGGTGGTCTACCTACTGCCTCAATGTGAAGAACTTGGGGAAAATCAGGGCATTCATTATTATCTGTATCCTCTTTTCTCAATTTCAACCCTTAACAATATCACAGAATGACCCCTTAAAAAGGGAACAAATGATGATATACAATACTGGATTGGGATTTTCAAGGAGCAGTTCAAAAGACAAAGCATTATAATGAATATGCAAAAGTCTGGGGTTAGAAAACCAAAAAGAAAGAACACAGAATAAGCGGACATATCTGAATGTGACCATTGAATCTCAAGTTTCAGCATTGAATGATTTTTGAGAAAAATATAGGATGATGCTATTATTGTTAGGGACCATCAAATAGGTTCTGATCCGCAGCAGCATTAAGCACAGCAAAGGAGGCACTGATCAATACTGTGCCATCCTCACCACACCACCACAGCCCCTGTTGGAGCAAATGTATCAATCCATCTACAGGAAGGAACTAACTTTTTCACTGCTCCTATAGCTGATCAAACTCCCTCTCCAGACCTAGGTCTCTCTAGACAACAAGTCTGAAGTATGTAAAACAAAGTCTCCCCATCCTTGTCTCTAAGGAGTAACAGGGCCATAATTTGTCCAAGGCACATCTGTTGTCTTTTGAGCAGTCCATGGACCTGCCATTATATTTTCTTCAGCATTACAATCAAGTGTTCCAGTGTGCAGATTTGGGTCTTCTTTATGTTGAGTCAATCCAGACTGAAGGTTGCACTTCTTGATCTGCATCAGCAAAGTTTCCATGGCCTCCTGACTTTCAGGAGGGCAACGTTTTGCCCTCTGTGTAACACAAATTTCAAGCCTGGTGCCACACTCTTCTTTCCATAAACCAGCTTCTCTGATGATTTGTTCAGCAGACACAACTAATAAGAATGGCGAGAGGATGATGCCTTGACACAAACCTTTACTGCTTTTAAACCATGCAGTATAACTCTTGTTCTGTTCATACAACTGCCTTTTGATCCATGTACAAGTTTCACGTAAGCACAATGAAAAGTTTTGGAAGTTCCATTCTTCTCAATGTCATCCATAATTTGCTATGTTAAACACACTTGCATGTCAATAAAGCACAAGTAAACATCTTTCTCGTATCCTCTCCTTTAACTCAAGTCGATCTTACATCAACAATGATACCCCTTGTTCCCACCTTCTTCTGAATCTCACCTGAACTTCTGGCAGTTCCCAATGTATAGCTGCATCCTTGGTTGGATGATATTAAAAAATATATATTTGCATGTGATATCGGTGGTATCATTCTATGATTTTAGTATTCTGTTGGCTCACCTTTCTTTCCATTGGGCACAACTATGGATCTCTTCCAGTCAGTTGGCCAAATCGCTGTCTTCCAAATTTCCTGGCAGAGAAGAGTGAGTGCGTCCAGTGCTTTTTCAGCTTTCTGAAATGTTTCAATGCTTCATCAATTCCTTTCCATCCCAGGACCTTGTTTTTGGCTTATTCATTCAGTGCTACTTGAACTTATTTCAATACCATTTGATTCTTGCTTAAATGTTGCCATCCGAAATGGTAAAATGTTGACAAGTTGTTTTTGTTACAATGGCTCTGTGTATTCTTTCTCTATTATTTTAATGCTTCTTGAATCATTCAACATTTTTCTCATAGATCCTTTCAATATTGCAATTCAAGTCTTGGGGGTGTTTTATTAGTAGTTGGGATTTAATACATGTATCATATCATTGCAAATTGCAATCATGTTGATTAGAAAGAGCAAATTGCTAATACAAGCAGTTTTGAAATATTCCCTTTCTATATGGACCCCTTGATATTATCTCCATTTTACCACCTCCGCTATGGTAATCTTCATTACAAACCCTTTATTCTACTTATTGTACTGCTAAGTTCATTAATGCTAGGTTTTATGTACTGTTATCTAATTCAGTCTGCTACTCTTTTGTGTTTTAATTTTAAACTGTTAACATTTCAAATAATTAAATCTAATGGTAGATTAGTTTCTGTCATCTCGTACTATTTGCATTTGATATTGTTCCTTTCTTCCTCCCTTATAGAGTGTTGTGCAGATGTGAGATGTTCAATTTTACCCTCTCTCCTCCATTAGATCTATAATATTTGGGGTATTGATTTCTGGATGGAGTTGCCGTGGTTATTAATTTTCTGCCCATAAAGGATTGGAAAATATATTTTCATTAAGGGTTTTATTTTTTATGAATTCTCTAAATGTTTCCTTGTTTGAGAAAGCTTTAATTTCTCACTCACAAGCTTTGCTGGATAAGGGATTCTTGGATTGTAGAATTTCTTTCAACTTTTTGAATGCGTCACACCATTTTCTTCTTTCATGTATGAGAGCTCTGAGCTTAATCTAAGCAGTTGAACTTTATATTTATCTGCTTTTTTTCTCTAGCTACTCTCATGATTCATTCCTTTTCCTTGAAATTGAATAATTTGACCACTATATGTATTGATGTGTTGTTGTTGTTATTATTTGTGTGTGTTGGTATTCTAATTGGTGTACTCATTGCTTCCAGAATGAATATTATTTCCTCTTTTGTGTTAATGGAGAAATTTTCTTCCAAGAATTCCCTTACATTTTGACTGCAGGACTATGTATTTCCTCCTGTCCAGGGACCCCAATAATTCAAATATTATGTTGTTTCATGGGAATGCACATAATACCCAAGCTGTCTTCAGATGCTTTTGTTTTTTATTTTTCTCTCATTTTTAGAATTCTGCTTGGTTTTCTTGGGGATTGCTAATTTGGTTTTCTTCTTCTTCCATTCTATTGGTGAGATCAATCATCTTTTCCTTAATTTCTGTTACATCATTTCTTAACTCTTGGATTTCCCTTCAATATGGGGATTCTAGTATCTGTAATTTTTCATCAGTTTTTTTCAGGTCGATTCCCTGATTTTTTTCACCTATAAACAGCCTTCTCATGTCTTCTTTCTCTAGCAGTTCAATGGTTAATTTTTCTTTGTAAACCAGTGGGTTTGGGCTATCTTAATAATTGATTTTTGTTTCCCTAAACTTTTTTCAGAAGCTGCTGGTGTTGACTGTTGTGCATGGTATCTTGGTTGAGCTGAAGGCAGTATGTAGTCTTCTGTGATATGTAGGGGGCAGTGGCTGTCTCTTTAGGTTAGGGGAGGATCACATAGGTGCTGAAAACCATGCGTACTAGAATAGTCTTCCCATTAGATTTAGTAATTTTTAGTGCATTGTAGAAGATGGGTATGGGAGATCCTCTTTTACTTAGTAAGTTAAAGCAGTGTCTGTGTCATTGAGGTGGAGGCAAGAGGTTCCAGAGGTTGTGGTGTGTGGGTAAGTGAGAGCTAAATTCCACTGGAATCCTCTGTCACCCTGTATATTGTGTAGAAAGAGTGCGGTCCTTCTGTTATTTTCCTCAAAATGATGGATTCCTGCACAACTAAGAACTACCCAGCTTTATGAGTTTTCCTCTGGTGGATATGAATTATTATAGTGGATGCCCCAGGCGAGTGGATGCTTCTGATAAGAGAATGATCTGGCTCAGCCCCAGTGCCAGGGGTTGCCTAGTCAGCAGGTGGCAGGTCACTGAGAAATCAGAAAATGCTGGGTTCTATTTCCTATGTCAGGATCTAACCACTTCCTAAAGCCTGTTGTGCTATAGGTTCCAGTCTTAACTCTTTATCTTCAGTATCAGGTCCCTCTCCATATCTGCAGAGCCTAGCCATGGGTCTACCACCAGGGATTTGCTAGGATTATCCCCAATAGGAACTATGTTCTGCAGACAGCTACAGGTTCCAGTGCCTAGGGCCTCCAGAAGTCCTCTCTAACATTTGTAAGGTGTCCCAAGAGCTAGGTTGTCCTGGTCACTTCCCACGCTGGAGAGCTGCCAAACGTGCAGGCAAAGAGGAGGGAAAAGGAAGAGGTTGGGAGTTGCAACCCCAACAGGAGAGGGAGGCAAGCTGTGGTTGCTGTCATGTGAGTGATGCAGTGTGGAGAACTAGATGTACCCTCTGTGGGGAAACTGAGAGGAAAACTCCGCGGTGCTGTGAAACCTGCTTTCACATCCCAGTCCCCCAACCTGGTCCTCAGACCTGAAAATCCAGCAATCACACAGCGAATTCTCCCTACACCGAAGTCATCATCCTGGAAGTTCTCCTGTGAATTCCTTGTTAAATTTTTTGGGTTACGATTTATGCCAAGAGGATTCTTTCTTTTCAGTTTTCTACTGTAGGTATTTACAAATCATTATATTATTTGTCTCTGTTGTCCTTTGCTCCTCTGAAATTTTCTTTTTTTTTCCTTTGAAATTTTCTCTTCTGCTTTTTGACTCCATCCTTTCTTGTTTGCTTCAGCTACTCGAAGATTACAGGCACGTTTCAGAGTCTCTTCTTTCATTTCCTTTGAGCTTTACTTTATTTCCTTCATTTTTCATGACTTTTTGCCTCTTCATGAATAATGGTCTTAATGTCCTCCCACAGCTCATCAGATATTTTGCCATTAGTTTTCAATGTGCCAGGCATGTTCTTGAGAGGTTCCAAATTTCAAGTGGGATAGACTCGAGCTGTACTTTGG